>CAUYQU010056335.1:0-37821 GCA_963574635.1 Cheracebus regulus
TTAAAATATTTCATTAAAATATGCTTTATCTTGGCCAGGAGCAGTGGCTCATGCCTGTAATTCCAGCACTTTGGGAGGCCGAGGCAGGCGGATCACAAGGTCAAGAGATCAAGACCATCCTGGCCAACATGGTGAAACCCCATGTCTACTAGAAATACAAAAATTAGTCGGGTGTGGTGGCGCGTGCCTGTAGTCCCAGCTACTCGGCAGGCTGAGGTGGGGGAATCACTTGTAACAGAGGGGGAGGTTGCAGTGAGCCGAGATCAAATCACTGCACTCCAGCCTGAAGACAGAGAGACTCCATCTCAAAAAAAGAAAAGAAAAAAGAAACAGCAAGGAGGTGAGTAGAGTGAGGGAAGAGTCATAGGACAGAAGATCAGAGAAGAAATGGAAGGTGCGAGTTCAGAGCCCGTGGAGCATGGTCAGCCATGGGAAGGACTTCGGTTTTTATACCAACTGCAATGGAGATCTGCCGGCAGTTTTGATCTGCTGACAACATAGTGAGACCTTATCTCTACTTAAAAAAAAAAAAAAGAATCAAAAGGTAGCTGGATGTAGTGACACATGACTAGTCCCAGCTACTTGGGAGGCTGAGGTGGGAGGACTGCTTGAGCCCAGGTAGTTGAGGCTGCTGTATACTATGATCATGCCACTGCACTCCAGCCTGCGTGGCAGTGAGACTTTGTGTCAAAAAAACCCCAAAAAAACCAAAACTTGACTACAAATAGCCTACTGTTGACAGAAAGATTTAACAATAACATAGTCAATTAACGCATATTTTGTATGTATATTATATGCCGTATTAGCATAATAAATTAGAGAAAAGAAAATATTTAAAAAATCATAATGAAGAGAACATATATTTAGTATTCATTAAGTGGAAGTGGATCATCATAAAGGTTTTCATCCTCTTTGGCTTCATGCTGAGTAGGCTGAGGAGGAGGATAAAGAGGAGGGGTTGGTCTTGCTGTCCCAGGAGTGGCAGAGGTGGGAGAAAATCTACATGTAAATGGACCTGTGTAGTTCAAACCTTCATTGTTCAAGGCTCAGCTGTGTGTGTGTGTGTGCGTGTGTGTGCGCGTGTGTGTGTGTTGATGTAAACCCTCTGCTTCAAATCTTGCAATAGCATCTCACTGTCAGTGTCAGTACAATAAAGCTGAAACTCATTATCAAGGCCCCTGTTACCTCTGACTTTTCCCTGTAGCATTCTCCCACTTGTCCGCTAGGATTTGGCCACAGTGTCTCGATGATGGAGGGATAACCAAAGGAGTCTATTTTAATATTTCCAGCAAGGCAAGGGGGCATGACCTGCAGCAATGGGACTACATAAACAGCAGAGAAATTTCAGAAAGAGACACAACAAATAGATGTTCCTGGCTTTCTACCTTTAATTCTTTATGAGTCTCGATTTTAAATCACAGATCATGAAGAATTATCTGAAAAGGCTTAAAGGAATACCTGAGTCTTGGGTAATTCATGAACACACGAAGTGTATTGGCTGGTGGTTCCGCAGGCTGAGAAGAAGCAGGGAGCAGCGTCTGCTCCTGGCAAGGCCCTCAAGAAGCTTCCACTCACGGCAGAGGACAAAGAGAAGTAGTATTGCGTGACGAGAGAGGATGGAAAGGAGAGGGCTGGAGATAGTGGAGGGGGTGCCAGGCTCTTGTTAATAATCAGCTCTCCTGGGGTCTAATAGAGGGAGAACTCATCTATTACCGTGAGAACAGCACCAAGCCATTCATGAGGGATCCACCCCCGTGACCCAAACGCCTCCCACCAGGCTCCACCTCCAACACTGGAACCACTTTAGCAGGAGACTTGGTGGGCCTAACAAACCATATCTAAACCACAGCATCCACGGTGTGAACATTTGTCTTTCAGAAATGAAGAATTGGGGCTGGGCACGGTGGCTCACACCTGTAATCTGAGCACTTTGGGAGGCCAAGGCAGTGGATCACTTGAGGTCAGGAGCTCGACACCAGACTGGCCAACATGGTGTAACCCCGTCTCTACTAAAAGTACAAAAATTAGCAGAGCATGGTGGTGTGTACCTGTAGTTCCAGCTACTTGGGAGGCTAAAGTGGGAGGAGCACTTGAATCTGGGAGGTGGAGGTTGCAGGGAGCTGAGATCGCACCACTGCACTCCAGCCTGGGCAACAGAGCAAGACTCCATCTCAAAAAAAAAAAAAAGGTCAGGGGGGAAGTGAAGACCTGGCTTTCTGTTGATTATTCTAAATCGTGGCAGTTGCTCATTGAAAGCCACAAATTCTGAACAGCCATGCTGTGAGCTCTTCATTTGTTTGTGGACATAGAAATTTTAGAAAGAAAATGTAGATGTTAGAGACAAAATATTGAAGGAAAGCAGCAATCAGGGAGCAATCTGCTTTTCCCCACCCACCCGTAGGTCTTCTTAGGTTATGGGTTGTTGCTATTTAGCCTTCATGAGAAATTACCTGGGCAACAACCAGGTATTATTCAGTCAGTGTCCACACAGGGGTTTGTGATCACAAGGAAAAAGTGGCAAACATGAATTTTGTTTTTGAGACAGGGTCTTGTGACATTGCCCAGGCTGGCCTTGAACTCCTGTGCTCTGGCTGTCCTCCCCTCAGCCTCCTGAGTAGCTGGGACTATAGGCATGGGCCACTATGCCCAGCTCAAAGATGCATCTTAAATAATTTTAAAAGATTGTCCTTTAGGATTTGTCCAGAAGGATACACAAGAAACTACAATCAATGCCTACCTCTAGGGAAGGAAACTAAGGGACTGGAGGTCAAGAGTAGGAAGGGGATTTACTTTTATTGTATATCCTTTTATGTATTTTCGATCTGATATTGTGCTTTTGTACTCTACCTACTTATAAAAAACATTGGCTGTGCATGGTGGGAGGCTGAGGCACTTGAGAGGCTGAGGTGGGAGGATTGTTTGAGGCCAGGAGTTTGAAACCAGCCTGGGCAGCATAGTGAGACCCTGTCTCTACAAAAAATAAAAAATAGCTAGGCGTGATGGTGCTCTTCTGCCTGTGGTCCCAGCTACTCGGAGGCTGAGGTGGGTGGGTCGCTGGAGCAGGAGTTGAAGGCTGCAGTAGGTCATGATTGTGTCACTGCACACCAGCCTGGGTGTGACAGAGTGAGGCCTTATCTCTAAAAAGCAAAAAGAAACTAATTTTTATAAAATGACAGCTTAAGAAGGCCAGAAATATCAAATCTTATTTATTTCTGTTTTCTGGAATTACATAGGCACATTTTAAGCATTTTTCCCAAAACGGGAAAGTGGTTTGCAGATTGCAGAACTACATGCCCGGCCCTGGGCATAGCACTGGGAGCCCGGGACTGAGGGCAGGGACGCCTGACCTTGGAGCTCTCCAGACTCGGGCAGGCCCTGCTGCTACTGAGCATTCTACTGCTCTCAGCTGTCAAACATGGGACCACACGTTTGTCCTCTACAGTACAATGTCAAACTTGGGCCACCACTCTGTGGCCCCTTACAGCTCAGACACTCTATGAATGTCTACGCCCACGCATTTCACAAAGTGAAAAAGTATCTTTTGACCTATGAGAGGAGCTGCTTCAATCGGTGTTGCCCATGAGATTTCATCTCAAAGCCTGGCTGAGGGCTTGATTTCAGAGCTGAGCCCACTGAGGCCCACCAGCTTTTCACACCCGGGAGGCTGGTGGATTTCTTGATCAGCTGAGACTCGCACGGCTGCAGCTTGCCTGTGATCTACAGGCCTGCACTTGCCAACCCACATGGGTTGAATCTGAATCTGAATATTAACTGTACCTTCTGGAGCCAACACATATGGAAAATATTAATGCTTCCTTCAAATGGAATTATTTTCCCTTTAGAAACAGATTTTTAAAGAAGATGCTAGGTTCTGTGCTACCAAAAGAAAAAAGTCATGTTTTCAAATGTCCATTGAGTCATTGTACTGTAGAGGAAAAAAAACAGTGTTTACTTAAGGGAAAAATAAAAAGCAAGTCAGGCTTTTTCCGTCGCCAGCTACAGTTGTTAGCTCTAACAGACGGAGCGTGCTATCTCCCTGAAACAAACCCAAGAACATCGGTGTCCATGGGACCCACGTGCTGTTTCATCTTTGCAGAGCCTGCTGGGCTGAAACACAAGCCTGGGTTCTTCTCCTCTGACCCTTATGAGCCTTCTAGTACATTAATTTCAAGTGTGGAACCTGGGCCAATGCTGCTAAGGCCATACCAAGTTAAAAATGTAAACCCAAAGTCTCTGAGAACAGGAGGGCACGTTCTCATGGTGGCCACGGGCTGCCTCGCTTTTCTCTGAAGTCCTGAACTGCTTAACTGATATGCAATGGACATGAGGGAGTTCTCCTTAAGGGAGGGTCTTTCCAGAGGACTTTGAAGGCATTTAAATTAGGAAATATTATGCCTATGAAATTATATCTAATACTTCTGTCTTTTGTCGCCTGAAGTCTAAGAGTCTAACAGATGTAGTCCATCTATTTAGGCAACACTGGTTCCTACGTTCTGTTCCCTTTTGCTGCGTGGGGCTGCTTTGTCCTGAGTAGACTCTGGCGTATGAAGGAAAAGCGTGAAGAGGATTGACTGCAGCGTTGATGGGGCTGGTGGGGATAAAGCTCAGGATACCTCATTTAAGAGGCTCTGCAAGAGGCTGGATTTGTTACAGACGGCTTCAAGGATGTGGAATTCAGCCTTCTGCATCCCACCTCACAGCCCCCGAGTGCCACAAGGAGAACCCTCTGGCCCTCAGGGAGGGTGGCCACGCAGAGAGCAGCTAGTTTGTTTGCTCCTGTCAAAGCCGCAGACCAGGCTTGCTGGCTTACAAAGGACTGGGGGTAGCGAGAATAAGGTGCTCGAGAAAGGAATAGTCAAGAGGAAAAATCTATTCATGCATGAACACAAACACCCAGACTACAGCGGGTGCTTTCTTACTGCCCTTGGCAAGAACACCTTTGGAACCATGAGGACTTTGGGGTCCTGAATGACCCTCTCCCACATTGCTCTCCAGTTCCTCTCCTTGTAAAAAACAAATAGATCCCTGGAAATAAGAATAAAAAATTAAAATAAATAGATAAGAAAAAAGGCAGCTCTTTCTATCCCAGGCACCTCCGTGCTCTGTGAAAGGGACTCCAGAAATCTGAGTTTTGGGTCAGCATACTTTTCCGTTTCTTTCTTTCTTTCTTTCTTTCTTTTTAGGCGGAGTCTGACTCTGTCACCCGGGCTGGAGTACAATGACACCATCTCGGCTCACTGCAACCTCCGCCTCCCAGGTTCAAACCATTCTCTTGTCTCAGTCTCCCAAGTAGCTGGGATTACAGGCACCCGCCACCAGGCCAGGCTAATTTATTTTTATTTTTTATTTTTAGTAGAGACAGAATTTTGCTATGTTGAGGCTGGTCTTGAACTCCCGACCTCCTGATCTGCCCACCTCGGCCTCCCAAAGTGCTGGGATTACAGGCGTGAGCCACCGTGCCTGACCCTTCTGTTTCTTTTTACATGCCGCCATGGAAGTAGCCCCTTTTCTCTCCAAGCTGAAGCATAGGTCCATTTTCCCACAGATCCAATTCTTATGCTAGGGTAGGGAGCAAAGCAAAGCATGTCTTGTGTATCAGGAGTTATCTTGCTGCTGTCTAGGTTCATTGATGGTGTGCACAGCATGAGCTATAAATTTTGCACTAATTATATGGCTGACTTCATTATCTCTCCTCTGAAGATATGCAGTCTGTCCCAAATAATTAGCACTAAATTATTTCCCTATATTGTTTCCTAATTGTTCCATATGTTGGTTTTTACTCTTCAGCCAGACTACATACCCCTGGAAGGCAGAGAGGGAGACTCAAACTTCTTTGAACTCACAACATGGCAATATTTCTTTGTCCTAATACGGTCACTGGCAAGGTTGGTGTTTTAAGGAAGAGATAATAATGTGTATCAACTAATCTGAATTCTTTGGGTGAAGGCTAAGCAAAACCGAAATAGATATAAGAAGGAAAAAAAACTGCATGATGCTTAGTGTTGGAAACAGATGCTCAGTGCTGCAGAGAAAAATTAGCACTGAGACAGAGGATCTTTCAGCAACACAATTTTTACTTCCTGGACTGCAGGAAGGGTACCCTCACTAGCCATTTTGCCACAAGAGTACAATGAACAAAGGAAAACAGATATATTTATCCCTTATGCATTTGGGGTTGTTCTTACAGCAACCTGATCTCTGTTGGCTGGTGCCAGATCTCACAATCTAAACTAAAACCCAACTGGCCAACTGACCAACAACTTAAAACTTTTTTTTTTTTTTTTTTGAGACAGAGTTTTGCTCTTATTGCCCAGGCTGGAGTGCAATGGCAAGACCTCAGCTCACTGCAACCTCTGCCTCCTGGGTTCAAGCGATTCTTCTGCCTCAGCCTCCCAAGTAGCTGGGATTATAGGCATGCGCCACCACACCCGGCTAATTTTTTGTATTTTTAGTAAAGACGGAGTTTCTCCATGTTGGCCAGGCTGGTCTCGAACTCCTGACCTCGTGATCCACTCACCTTGGCCTCCCAAAGTGCTGGGATTACAGGCGTGAACCACCTCACCTGATCGAACTTTTCTAAACAGGTAAAAGCAATGGAGAGCTGGGACATGCCTGTGAGCACATCCAGCACAGATATCTAAGTACAAGGACATAGAATATACTCCATGCCTGTAAGCATGGCATGTCTAACAGCTACATAAGATAGAGCTTAACAAAGAGTTATTAGCACACTTATTCTTTAACAAGAAAGGAAAGTTTAAAGAGGAAGTTTTCTACTTCTCACACTTAATTTGTTCATCATCCAGGTTGCCAGAGAGCAGGGATTACGTCTGTCCCTTGCACTGTTACATCCCAGCACTCAGTCCACAGTTTCACAAGCAACACACACTAACAATTATTTTTAATGAATGAGTTAATGAATACATTTCTTGAACTTCAGTTATGTCTAGGTCTTGTGCTAAGTGAAGATACAGATAGTCTCTCTTCAGAAGCTTTCAGTCTGGGGAAGAGGAAGAAAGGCAGCATTGAAAACAATTTCGATAAAAGTTGAAAGATGCACCCAGTCATGGTGGCTCACACCTGTAATTCCAGCACTTTGGGAGGCTGAGGCTAGCAGATCACTTGAGGTCAGTAGTTCGAGACCAGCCTGGCCAACATGGTGAAACCCCCGTCTCTACTCAAAATACAAAAATTAGCCGGGTGTCCTGGCAGGTGCCTGTAATCACAGCTACTTGGGGGCTGAGGCATGAGAATTGCATGAACCTGGGAGGCAGAGGTTACAGTGAGCTGAGATCACACCATTGCATTCTAGTCTGGGCAACAAGAGCGAAACTCTCTCAAAATAAATAAAATAAAAAAGATGCTATTAGAATTCCATTTAAAGTGCTTTGGAATCAAAGGAGAAAGCTGATGATCGTTTAGGGGAGTCAGTGAAACTTCATGTTTAAAAACACAGGCACAAACACGTTGGATGGATTTTGAAGGAAGACTAAGCATTTGCCAGCTGGAAGATATTAAGACATTCTAGGCAGAGGGAACCGTTGGAGCCAGATCAGAGAGCTGTGAAAGGCTGCATTTTCTAGGAAACCTGCAGCTGTCCTGAAGGCTAATGGATAAGGTGTTCTGATGCAGGTGGATGAAATAAGCCAAGTAAGCTGCGGCTTATTTATGAGGGTTTTAGGATTGACACTTGAGACAATGAGACCAGTGAAAGTTTTTGCCGGGGAATTGATGTGAATAGATTTGGATTTGGAGAAATCACTGTGGACAGCGTGGTGAGCAGACTTGAATGGGAGAAACTGCAGTTGTCCACTTCAAGGGGTCATGGCACTTTGGATTAGAGGTCGTGGAATGGGGGATGGAGGGAAGTGGACTAATCTGAAAGCTATTCAGAAAGTAGAGTCACGGGATGACCAAGTGGCTAATCGGATGTAGAGAGGTGGCAGGTAGGAAGACAGGAGTCCAGAATAATTTTTAGTTTCTAGAGTAAGTTAATGAAGAACCCAGACTAAGCAGCAGGATTGTTGTGAGGAGGAAAAGAAGTTTTCATTTTTGACTACAATAAAAACCTCTTTTGCAAAAGCAGCCTCTTCTCTGACTGAGCTGACTTGGGATATGCTGTTCTTGTTGAGACTGCAGGGGAGTTCCCCACTTTGTGGAGATGGAAGAGAGGTTTCCCTGAGGAGGTCAGGATGGGAGATGAGTCACGGGGCAGCCATTTTGGAAGGAAGACATTTGTCAACCAGGAAGCTGTAATTCAAAATGTGAACTTAAGCAAGAGGAAACACCCAGCTCTCTCTTGAATCCAGGTTTCAAGAAGCACTCACCAGATAGCTGCGCAGATCAGATTGCAGGTAAATTGCAGTCTGTAAGACTCAGAGGAGGACATACTTTATGAGCAAAATAATGTAGTTACATGTTGTCATGTGCTTTTTGAAATTTTTCTTAGTCTTGAGCAGAGTCTATAAAAATACTCTAGTCTTATTGTTAACTGTGGTATTATGTCTTCTAGAACATTAAATGAATAGTATAATTCTTCTTTCCTTTAAGCCAGTGAGAAATAGCAACATTTAGGGGAGATCTCTACAGCATAGATGAATTTGGGATGAAGCCTCCCTTCTGTAGAGATTCGCTCACCGTCGCCAACACTAAAAGATGAGGCTTTATTTTAAGGTAGGCGTGTATGTTCTTAAGATACGTTGTTTGAGATGCCTTGACTACATCATTCAAAATGTCTGCTAGCAAATACCATCTCTCACCTGCCCTCAACTAAAAAGAAATAAAACATCTACATCACTTAACCTATCTTGCCCGTTTCAAATACTGACAAGCTTGTAGAAAATGGATTGTCAAATGGGTCTCCAGCCACCCAACCCAGCTAATTTTTTTTAACTTTTTGTAGAAATAGAGTCTCCCTATGTTGCCCAGGTTGGTCTCAAACTCCTGGCCTCAAGTGATCTTCCTGCCTCAGCCTCCCAAGTGCCTCAGCCTCTATGAATTTGCCTAGCCAGTTTTTTATGAGTAGGTAGTAAAAAAGCACAATAAAATATTCAGTATACATAAAAGGGGCTGGACTTGGTAGCTCACACCAGTAATCCCAGCACTTTGGGAGGCCAAGGTGGGCAGATTGCTTAAGGTCAAGAGTTCAAGATCAGCCTGGGCAACATGGTGAAACCCTGTCTCTGCTAAAAATACAAAAGTTAGCTGGGTGTGGTGGCAGGTGCCTGTAATCCCAGCTACTTGGGAAGCTGAGGCATGACAGTCGCTTGAACCCTGGGAGGCAGAGTTTGCAGTGAGCCGAGATCGTGCCATTGCACTCAGCTGGTGCCATCTCAGCTCACTGCAACTTCTGCCTCCTGGGTTCAAGTGATTTTCATGCCTCAGCCTCCTAAGTAGCTGGGTTATAGATGCATGCCACCATGCCTGACTCATTTTTGTATTTTTTTAGTAGAGATGGGGTTTCCCCATGTTGCCCAGGCTGGTCTTGAACTCTTGGCCTCCAGTGATCCACCCATCTTGGCCTCCCAAAGTGCTGGGATTACAGGTGTAAGCCACTGCGCCCTTTCCAGCTCTTGATCTCCTGTCCCTGGGTTCTCTTCCCTAGAGGCAAGCATTGATTCTAGTTTCTTGGGTATCCTTTTGGACAAACTCTAAGGGTGTTCTTAGTCTGTTGAGAGAACCCTTATCTAACAATGCTACCTCCATCCCAACATACTGTGTATCTTTTTTCTTTTAAGACAGAGTTTCACTCTTGTTGCCCAGACTGGAGAGCAATGGCACAATCTCAGCTCACTGCAACCTCTGCCCCCTGAGTTCAGGTGATTCTCCTGCCTCAGCCTCCCAAGTAGCTGGGATTACAAGTATCCGCTGCCACCACACCTGGCTAATATTTTTTATTTTTAGTAGAGAAGGGGTTTCACCATGTTGGCTAGGCTGGTCTCAAACTCCTGACCTCAGGTGATTCATCCACCTTGGCCTCCCAAGTGCTGGGATTACGGGCGTGAGCCACTGCGCCTGGCCTGTCTATCCTTTTCTAAAAAAACATTTTTAATTGTGATAAAATATACTTAACATAAAATTTACCATCTTGCTTTTTGTATGTGTGTGAAACTGGATCACATTCTGTCACTCAGGCTAGAGTACAGTGGTGAGATCACAGCTCACTGCAACCTCTGCCTCCTGGGCTCAAGCAATCATCCCACCTCAGCCTCCCAAGTAACTGAGCCCACAGGCATGCACCACCACACCTGGCTAATTTTTAATTTTTTGTAGAGACACAATCTCACTATGTTGCCCAGGGTGATCTTGAACTCCTGGCCTCAAGAGATCCTCCTGCCTCGGCCTCCCAATGTGTTCGGATTATAGGCATGAGCCACTGCACCCAGCTACCTGACCTATTTGTAAGCACAGAGTTCAGTGGTATTAACTGCATTCATATTGCTGCGTAACCATTGCCACCATTCATCTGCAGTGCGCTTGTCTTCTTGCAAAACTAGACCTTTGTACCCACTAACAATAAGTCTCCCTCCTTTCATCTTCCAGCCCTTAGCGACCACGAATCTCCTTTCCTCTCTATGAATTTGACTACTCTGTGTACTTCATATAGTATTTCACTTTTTGTGACTAGCTTATTTCACTAGCATAATGTCCTAAAGGTTCATCCATGCCTTGCCGCATGTGACAGAATTTTCTTCTTTTTAAGGATGAATATTATTCCATTGTGTGTACCGTGCACATACTGTTTATTCACTCACCTGTCGATGGACACTTGGTTTGCTTCCACCTTTTGGCTCTGTGAACAATGCTCCATGAACATGAGTGCACATGTCTATCTTTTTGTTGTAATTTTTAAAAATAGCACTTGCCATGCAGAATATATATGTATATATGTCTGGTATATGTATTGTTTGCTACCTTTCCCTCCCAACTAGAATCCAACTTTTTGAGGTCAGGAATTTTGTTTTGTTCACAGGCGTATCCTCAAAACTCAGAACAGAGTCTCGCATATGGTAAGTGCTCAATAAATATTGTGCTGAAATGAATGGATAATGGACTAACAGTCTCGATTCAGCCAGAGTTTCTATACTGAGGTCTATTATATTGCCAATCATATTGCTAGGAGGAGGAAAGCTTTTTTTTTTTTTTTTTTTTTGGAGAGAGAGAGAGGGTCTTGCTCTCTCACCCAGGGTGGAGGGCAGTGGCACGATCTTGGCTAACTGCAGCCTTGACCTCCCAGGCTCAACCAGTCTTCCCACCTCAGCCTCCCAAGTAGTTGGAACTACAGACATGTGCCACCACACCCAGCTATTATGTGTATTTTTTTTAGAGACAGGGTTTCAGCATGTTGTCCAGGCTGGTCTCAAACTCCTAAGCTCAAGTGGAATGCCTGGGCTCAAGTGATCTGCCCACCTCAGCCTCACAAAGTGCTTGGATTACAGGTGTGAGCCACTGCATCCAGCCTCTGGAGGAAAGCTTTTCAACAAAGTTTTTGGTTAGATTGTCTTTCACTTTCCTAATCTCTAAAGTGGTTATCGTTCTTTTTAAAAAGTTAATTTATGGTCTGGTGTGGTGGCTCATGCTTGTAATCTCAGCACTTTGGGAGGCTGAGGTGGGAGTATCACAAAGTCAAGAAATGGAGGCCAGTCTGGCCAACGTGGTGAAACCCCATTTCTTCTAAAAATACAAAAATTAGCTGGGTGTGGTGGCACATGCCTGTAGTCCCAGCTACTCGGCAGGCTGAGGCAGGAGAATGGCTTGAACCCGGGAGGCGGAGGTTGCAGTGAGCCAAGATTGCGCCATTGCACTTGAGCCTGGTGACAGAGTGAGACTCCATCTAAAAAAAGGAAGTTAATTTATCTATAAAAGACAAAGATATATATTTATGGTATACAAGTGAAGTTTTGCTATCTGCATACATTATGAAATGACTAGATCAATCTAGTTGGCATATCCGTCCCCACACATGCTTATTTTCTTGCTGTGAGAACATTTAAGATCTACTGTCTTAGCAATTTTCAAGTATGAAATACATTATGATTAATTATAGTCACCATGTTGTTCAACAGATGTCCAGAACTTATTCATCCTAACTGAAACTTTGTACTCTGTCACCAACATCTCTCCATCTCCTCCCCTTACCCCGAGCTGCTGGTAACCATTGTTCTACTCTCTACTTCTATGAGTTCAATTTCTTTAGATTCCACATGTAAGTGAGATCATGTAGTATTTGTGTTTCTGTGCCTCGCTTATTTCACTTAGCATAATATCCTCCAGGTTCATTCATGTTGTCACAAATGACAGGATATCCTTCTTTTTATGGTTGAATAGTATTCCTTTGTGCATGAACACCAAATTTTGTTTATTCATTCATCCATCCATGGACACATAGGTTGATTCAATATCTTAGCCATTATGAAAATGCTGCAATGTACATGACAATGTAGAGTTCTGATTTCATTTCCTTTGGATATATATACATAGTGAGATTGCTAGATCATATGGTAGTTCTATTTTTAGTTTTTTGAGGAACCTCCATACTGTTTTCCATATGGCTATACTAATTTACATTCCCACCTACAGTGTAGAAGGCTTCCCTTTTCTCCACATTCTTGCCAACACTTATCTTTCATCTTTTGGAGGATAATCATTCTAATTGTGTGCAATAATACCTCATAATGGTTTTGATTGTGTTTCCTTGATGATTATGAAACCAACCCAATAGTTCCTTAGATAATTTTTTTGAATAAACGTAGAAATTTACCATTGTGGTCTTAAAGTTAGAACCTTACATTTGTTTTATCTGAGTTCCTTCCTCTGAAAACCACTTTCAAGCCTCTTGAAAAAAAAATAGCAAAGAACACCAGATCACCACATCCAGACAAAGTGATGTGGAACCCCTCATTCATCATGATTACTTCCTCCCCCTCTCTAGTTCCTGTTTTCTTACACATTGTTACATTTCTTCCCTGCTATATAAATCCCTAGTTTTAGCCAGTCAGGGAGAAGGATTTGAGACTGAGCTCCCATCTCTTTGACTGCAGCACCCAATTAAAGCTTCTCCCTTGGCAATACTGGTTGTCTCAGTGATTGGCTTTCTGTGCAGTGAGCAGCAGGACCCAGTTCAAACCCCTAGTGTTATGGTAACAATTAATGATGCTGACCACTTTTCTGTATACCTGTTAACTATTTCTATGTCTTCTTTGGAGGAATGTCTATTCGGGTCCTTTGCCTATCTTTAAAATCAGGTTTTGTTTTTTTTTTTTTTTCTATTGAGTTTTTTGAGTTCCCCATATATTTTGGGTAGTAACCCCCTTATCAGATGCATGGTTTACAAATATTTTCTCCCATTCCATGCACCTTTTCATTCTGTTGATTGTTCAAAGGCTTTTCAGTCAGATGAAATCCTTAAAATGGGTGTCAGTCTTGCTTTCAGCAATATTTGTGAGCCTCTCTATGTGACGGGTAGCTCTGCTTGGGTCAGCCAACCCAGTCACTGTATTTTCTAGCAGAACTCTGGCCAGCTCACTGGAAGGAAAAGCAGAATCCTTGAGTGTGGCTTCTGGGAGTTTCCTCATTTGTTTATTTGTGCTAACGTGTGACAGCTTAGTTTCTTGAGTTGCATTTATTTTATTTTAAAAAATAAATTTCCCTTGAACTACTATTCGATGATGTATTTTCTCAAATTATTATCCTAAACCATAATTAAATGAAACTATAATCATAACAAAATCGAGTTATATCAGTTTCCACATTTAATTGAGAGTTTATGCGTAAATTAACTATGAAAAGTTCACATCAGCCAGGTGCAGTGGCTCACGCCTGTAATCCTAACACTTTGGGAGGCTGAGGCGGGCAGATCACCTGAGGTCAGGAGTTTGAGACTAGCCTAGCCAACATGGCAAAACGCTGTCTCTAGTAAAAATACAAAAGTTAGCTGGGCATGATGGCACGCGCCTGTAATCCCAGCTACTCAAGAGGCTGAGGCAGGAGAATTGCTTGAACCCAGGAGGCAGAGGTTGCAGTGAGCTGAGATCTCGCCTCTGCACTCCAGCTTGGGTGACAAAGCGAGACTCCGTCTCAAAAAAAAAAGTTCACATCAGTTTTACTCAAAACTATGAGTCATGTTGTTCAATCTGAATGTTATTTTTATGCATTTTCGTAAGTTTATTATAATGGCTCATTTACAGGAGGCTTTAAAATGGACTCAAGTGAAGCATGGCTTCTTCAATTTACTTATTTGTATTGTTTCGTATTTGTCTTCCCAAGTAAGTAGGTTTATTAGAACTAGAGATTCCAGAACTGGAGATGCTCATCAAAATTTATAAACAGGGAGCAGTGAACAGAGGGGATTCCCTTTTGTAAGAAATTTTACCCTCCTTAACCTTCTTGATTACAGTATTAAGAATTAATGCTGGGTGTGGTGGCTCACGCCTGTAATCCCAGCACTTTGGGAGGCCAAGGTGGGCAGATCATGAGGTCAGGAGATTGAGACCATCCTGGCTAACACAGTGAAACCCCATCTCTACTAAAAATGCAAAAAAAAAAATTAGCTGGGCATGGTGGCAGGTGCCTGTAATCCCAGCTATTCAGGAGGCTGCAGCAGAGAATTGCTTGACCCCAGGAGGTGGAGGTTGCAGCAAGCCGAGATGGCGCCACTGCATTCCAGCCTGGGCAACAGAGCGACACAGCAAGACTCCATCAAAACAAACAAACAAAAAAACCCAAAAAAACCCACTTCATTGCTTCTCCGCCTTTTGGCTAAGATCAAGTGAAGAATTAAAATATCTTTCAATTTTCTGATAGACAAGCTTCTAATAAGCACCTTATATTTATGCTCCGGGTGGGTGTATCATAAAGACGACACATATATCTTTTCATAGAACTATAAACTGGTAATTTCTGAAAATCATAAAGAAAGACAATCTTTATGATTTTCAGGGCCAGGCACGGTGGCTCATGCTTGTAATCCCAGCACTGTGGGAGGCTGGGGCAGTGCGATCATTTGAGCTCAGGAGCTTGAGACCAGCCTGGGCAACATAGTGAGACCTCGTTTCTTAAAAAAAAAAAAAAAAGGCAATGTAAATACTACTATGTATTGAAGGATCGCAGTATAGTGCTTTGGTGTTAATGTCTGGAAAGGAGAATATCGCCTCTGTGCTCTACACCTGGCTGTCTGTATTCCTAAGCCCAGGTTGGAGCGCCTCTCAGGATGGTTCTCCCCGTCACGACGGGCTCCTTTCTGTTCTGGCAGATGCTTTTCTCCTTGACTGCTTCACCCAGAGGTGGTGCTGTACTATTTCTCACAGTTTCTCTATCCCTTAGCCCCACTTCTGTAAAGAGCCTTTTTATTAACTCATGTCAACTTACCCTCTTCTAAGTGTGCCCTCTTTTCTCCTGTTGGGTCACTGTTTGACCCACAAGTTTTAAGTAACCAAGAGGAAATGACTTCTGTAAATAAGAAAAGATTTTCTTAAACGCTGCAAAATATGCAGACTTTCTTTAAAACATTAGGCAATATGGTACAAAAAGATGGAAAACAGGAGAAAGGAAGAGTGGAGTTGGGGAAGAGAAGTAAAGAAAGAGTAAAAGGGTCGGGCCTGGTGGCACATGCCTGTAATCCCAGCTCTTTGGGAGGCTGAGGCAGGCGGATCACCTGAGGTCAGGAGTTCGAGACCAGCATGGCCAACATGGTGAAACCCCATCTCTACTGACAATACGAAAAATTAGCTAAACGTGGTGGTGGGTGCCTGTAATCCCAGCTACTTGGGAAGCCAAGGCATGAGAATTGCTTAAACCTGGGAGGTGGAGGTTACAGTGAGCCGAGATTGTGCCACTGCACTCCAGCCTGTGTGACAGAGTAAGACTATCTAAAAAAAAAAAAAGAAGAAGAAGAAAGAAAAGAAAAAGAAAGAAGAAAGAAAGGAAGGAAGAAAGGGAGAAGGAGGAGAAGGAAAGAAGGAAGAAGGGAAGGGTAAATGAATATTAGAAGTCTTGGCTTTTTCAGTGCTGGAGGGATTCTGAAGTCCTAAAGTAACTGATGGAGGTGAAGGTCATCAGATACAGAAGACATCACGAGGCCAGCTCCCATCCACTGACTGCCCTCTGTAGTAGAGTCCTGCCTTAGCACATACCTGCAGAAGGTAGGACAACCATTACGAAGGTGAGTTACCAACCTGGCCGCTACCTTGGTGTCAAACTTGATCATAGGCAACATCTTCTAAGACAAACAAACAATCACTTCTTGAGACACTATTTAGGGGAGGAAGGGGGAAGAATTTAACCCAGAGTTTGTGCCTGTGGGAAGTTGGTAGGAATCCTCGCACAGCTGAGAGCTGCAGTGATGGTCTAGCCAGAGGCCCCAGATCACGAGAGGCCAGAAGTCCTGAAGAGGGCCCTGCCCGAGTCCCGTCATGTACGTGAACACGAATCCTCGCAATGACCCTCTGAATTAGCCAGGCGTGATGGTGCACACCTGTGGTCTCCGCAGCTGGGAGGCTGAGCCCAGAAATTTGAGGCTGCAGTGAGCTGCGATTGTGCCACTGCACTCCAGCCTGGGCAACAGAGCAAGACCTTGTCTGTAAAAATACTGATAATAACAACAGTAACCGTTTGAGCAGGCGTAGGACTCCAGGTACGAGTAATGCAGACGCACCTGGGAAACGGAAGGGCGTTTCTGGGCACACTGACCAGGCGTCAGAAAGGGACAGGGTGCGGCAGACTCAGGGCCGTCTGGACCCCCACACCTGAAGGACAGCAGCACCCTGTGCCTCGCGGAATTCTCTCAGAATGGCTTCCCCCTGACCTGCGAGCCAGGATCCCTGGCAGCTCTGGGTCCCCCACCAGAAACTGGAACCGAGAGGTTTCTCCTTCCCTTAGTCTGAAGGCATCCCAGGGAAGGGCCCTGGCCTCACTCTTGGTCAGGCGACCCTGCCTTGGGCCACTCAGGGTAGCTGGGGGGCCGCCCCGTGCATGGCCCCTCCTGGGCTGAGCCTGCCCTGCAGCTGAGGGTCGGCCTGGCCGCTCCGTGCGCCCCGGAGTCTGAGTTGTTCGGTGTCACTCAATAGTGAGATCAGAGCGGGTCGTTCCATTCACCTCCGTTCCCAGAAATAAGACGAACGCACACAACAGGAACCGCAGCTGCGGCCGGCCCTCCAATAAGTCCATCGTGCTGATGAAAGGAGCTCGCTGCTCTCCGGGCTCCGTCGGGGGGATCTGCCTGTTCTTCTCACTCCTGCGGGGGTCTTCCCCCGTGATTCTGGGTTCCTCCCGTGCCCCAAAGCTGTGCCCATTCGCTGAACTGGCATGTCTCCGTGGTCTCAGTGTGGGTGAGGGTGTGTGGTTGAGTGTGGGTGAACATGGGTGAAAGTGAGTGTGGGTGAGGGTGTGTGTGTGGGTGTGAGTGTGAGTAGGTGTCGGTGAGTGAGGGAGTGCGGGTGAGAGAATGTGGATGGGTGAGGGTGAGTGGGTGTAGGTGCAAGTGAGTGTGAGTGGGTGGCTGTTAGTGTGGGTGGGTGAGGGTGTGAGTGTGAGTGTGAGTGGGTGTGAGTGTGGGTGAAGAAGTCTGGGTGAGAGTGAATGTGGATGGGTGAGGATGGGTGTGGGTGTGAGTGTGAGTGAGGGTGTGTAGATGAGTAGTGAGTGGGTGTGGGTGAGGCAGGTGAACGAGTCTGGGTGAGAGTGAATGTGGATGGGTGAGGGTGAGTGTGGGTGTGGGTGCGAGTGTGGATGAGTGTGTGTGAGTTAGGATGAGGGTGAGTGAGGTTGAGGGTGTGTGGGTTAGAGTGAGGGTGTGGGTGAGTGTGAGGGTGAGTGTGAGTTAGGGTGAGTGTGAGTTAGGGTGAGGGTGAGTTAGGGTGAGGGAGAGTGTGGGTGAGGGTGTGGGTGAGGGTGAGGGTGAGTGTGGGTGAGTGAGGGTGTGGGTGAGGGTGAGTGTGGGTGAGTGAGGGTGTGGGTGAAGGTGAGGGTGAGGGTGAGTGTGGGTGAGTGTGAATGTGGGTGAGTGAGAGTAAATGTGGGTGACTGTGGGTCTCCCTGCAATGGGAGGGCATCCTCAACTGGAGCGGGTCCCACCTGGCATCCTGAACTACTGGCATGACCCCTGTCACTCTGCCCCCATCCCTTTCCCCACCACCTGGACCTAGAATAAGGATATAAATACTTATCTTGTTTTAATTAATCATTCTTAAATATTTGTATGGCTCACATTTATTTCATGTGTAACATGCGAAGTGTTTGGCCTTTATTTAGTACTTTGATGATATTGTTGTGATGGGAAATTATGCCCTAGGAGCTTAACTCAGGTGTACATCAATTAGCCTATGAGAAAAAAAGTTTTGTTATATGTTATCTTGCTTAAAGTTGCAGTTTCCAAGAACCTATGGATGGTGTTCAGTTAGGAGTTACTGTATTGTGTTTACACATGCAGCCAAAATCAACCCTTCCTACCTTGCCCAGAAGTGTATTGCAGGGAAAATATCTCGCACTGTTGGGTCTTCATCATTCACAGGCAGGCAGTTGCCGAGTCTTGTCCACTTCTGCCCCTGGAGTGTCTCTGAGTCCTCCCTCTCCCTCCTCTCAAAGCTGCACCACGGTCCACGCACTGTCAGGTGGCCGTTGACCACCACCAGCGGGTCTCCTGACCTCTCCCACCCCGTCCACCCTGCGCTGTCACCGGAGTTATCACTGTGAAACAAACCTGATTAAACCATTCTGTTCAGAGGTCTCTGGTGTCGCACTCTTTCTCTGCATTTAGTATCAACTCTGTGAAGCTTCCCCAGAAAGGAAGAATGAGAGAATTTGACTTTTCCTGAAACAGCCTCTCTAGTACTTTGTAGTAAAAATACTCTTCCATTTATATAAACTCCCGGCAGCTCACACCTGTAATCCCAGCACTTTGCGGGGCTGAGAAGGGAGGATCATTTGAGGCCAGGAGTTTGAGACTAACCTGGGCAAGACAGCAAGACCTTATTTCTACAGAAAGTTTAAAAATTAACTGAGTGTGGTGGTGAGAGCCTATATCCCCTAGTTACCTGGGGAGGCTGAGGTGGAAGGACTGCTTGAACCCAGAGGCTGCAGGCTGCAGTCAGCTCTGATCATGCCGTGGCACCCCAGCCTGGGGGACAGAATGAGATCCTATTTCTGAAAAAAAAAAAAAAAACAGAAGCAAAACCCCACAACACTCTGAAGGTCTTTATCGTGTTTGATTGTGTGTTTTTGTTTGTCTGTGTTAGTTTCCTCCACCAAATAGACACTTACTTGAATGAGTAGAAACACTTTCTTAGATATTACCGAATCCGTAGTACTTGTCATATACTGGTAATAGACATTCAATAACTGCCAGATACATAATTAGCATTTAGCCTTTTCTTTTATTCCCTAGTCTCTGGAGTAGGGGAAGAAAGAAAAAGGGGGAAAAACAACAGAACGATAAATAGAAGGGAGAGAAAAAAAATTCAGAATTACGTGTAATGCCCACCTCTTGTATCAAATCAATTTTGGAATGAGGTGAGTATATAAACAAGTAAGTCAACAAAGTAATTACATCTCATATTAGTAGCACACATTCTTATCTCCAGGTGATAATCTGCCCTGATGTTTATAGTTTGTCTCTTGATTCCAAAACACAGTGTTATTGAAATGAGGCTGTGGATAATACTGTTGTTGGAAAAGGCATGAGAGTCAATTCAAAAATGCGATGACGGAAGTAGTACATCAAGTTGTGTGTGTCAACAGCCTTTCAAATTACAGTTGTCCTTGGCATCCTCAGGGGATTGGTCCCAGGACCCTCGAGAATACCCAGATCCTTTTATATCCTTATGCCCCTGATATAAAATGCCATGGTATTTGCATATAACCTATACACATTCTTTCCTATACTTTTTAATTTTAATTTAATTTTTTATTTTTTTGAAACTGAGTCTCACTGTTGCCCAGGCTGGAGTGCAATGTCAGGATCTTGGCTCACTGCAACCTCCGCCTTCCAGGTTCAAGCCATTCTCCTGCCACTCTCCGGTAACTGAGACTACAGGCCTGAGCCACCACACCTGGCTAAGTTTTGTATTTTACTTTATTATTATTGTTTAGGGACAGAGTCTTGCTTTGTCACCCAGGCTGGAGTACAGTGGCACAATCTCGGCTCACTACAACCTCTGGGTCCAAGCGATTCTCCTGTCTCAGCCTCCTGAGTAGCTGGGATTACAGGCACACAACACCATGCCCGGGAACTTTTTGTATTTTTTAAGTAGAGACGGGATTTCACAATGTTGGCCAGGCTGGTCTTGAACACCTGACCTCAGGTGATCTGCCCACCTCAGCCTCCCAAAGTGCTGGGATTACAGACATGAGCCACCGTGCCTGGTCTAATTTTTGTATTTTTAATAGAGACAGGTTTCACCTTGTTGGCCAGGCTGATCTCAAACTCCTGACTTCAGGTGATACACCCACCTCGGCCTTCCAAAGTGCTGGGATTACAGGCATGAGTCACTGTGCCTGGCCCTTTTCTATACTTTAAATCATCTCTAGATTACTTATAATACCTAACACAATGTAAATGCTATGTAAATA
Organism: Cheracebus regulus; assembly: GCA_963574635.1. Taxonomy (NCBI): domain Eukaryota; kingdom Metazoa; phylum Chordata; class Mammalia; order Primates; family Pitheciidae; genus Cheracebus; species Cheracebus regulus. The sequence goes on from CAUYQU010056335.1 coordinate 20,563, forward strand.
GTTGTTATACTATATTGTTTTTTAAATTTGTATTTTTAAAAAAAATTTTTTCTTTTTCCAAATATTTGGTACGGAGACTGCGTATTCCCCTCTAACAAGGTATCCAGGAAGCCTACGGTAAAACCTCTGTGTAAAAGATAAGGGAGACACCATCCCAGCCTTGTAAAGCCGAAACACTGCCTGTGCTTCAAGGAAGCCACCCGAGGCTGTGGATCCATCAGTCACTCACCCTTCTGCTGCACGGAGCTAAATCCTCTCCCAGTTCTGCCTCTCAGGCCCCGCCCTTTTCTGTGCTTCGCTGTTGAACTCTCCCCTTCCTTGTCACTGACTCTTTCTTTAGGTTAATGTAGAGCGGTCATTGGTTTTCAATCATACATTTGCTCTTTTAGCTTCTGGCAGATCTTTTGATTCCCAATTCAGAGACAGAGTGGAAGAAGCATGGATTTTGGAGCCAGCCACATCGGGGTCCAGATCCAGGCTCTACCACTTACTAGCTGTTGTTTCTTAGCCATTCTGAGCCTTACTTACATCTTCAACTATAAAAAAATAGGGATACTCTACATTTCAGGGTTATTGGAAGGGAAAAGAAGAAATCTGATTCTAACCTAGCTGGCACATAACAAATGTAAGATTTTCTTACTTTGTATTGCTATTAAAACGCAATGCAAAATCATCTTACACTGGTAATAAAAATCACAATAACAACCAAGTCATACTTATTAAGTCCTACGATGTCACTAGCACTATACTAGAAACTTGAGTCTTTTGTTATTCTTTGTTGAACTAAAAGCTATCCTTCGATGCCCTTTTCCTTTTCTTTTTCTCTCTGCTGTCCTTCATTATGCATAGAAGCTAGAGATTTTCTTTAGCTCAGATAGCTTTCGATGCTGATGAAAACCTTCATATCGGATTCCTCTCTGTAGTTACAAAGCCTCTTATCTGCATAAGTGGATTCTTTCTGAAGTGGATTCTTTCCCTTATCTCCCTTCTCTGATTAAGAGTTCACAACGGTTCTTCATCGTATATCAGATTGAGATGTTAACCCCTAACTCCCCAGTCCCTGGTCAGCCTTCCAACCAAAGTTTTCTTAGCAGAGTGCACATTTCTGGCCTAACTCTCCACCTGAGGTCTCCACCCTGCCCACTCCCACGGCTCACTACTGATTCCCATTATGCAAACTCGGTTTATGTTTTTCCTCTCCTGGAACAGAGTTTTTTCTTTATTTCTCATCATCTAAATCCTAAACTTTTTTTTTTTTCTGAGACAGAGTCCCACTCGGTCACCCAGGCTGGAGTGCAATGATGCGATCTCGGCTCACTGCAACCTCTGACTCCTGAGTTTAAGCAATTCCCTTGCCTCAGCCTCCCGAGTAGCTGGGATTACAGCCGACCACCACAACCCCCAACTAATTTTTTAGATAGGGTTTCTCCATGTTGGCCAGGTGGTCTCAAACTCCTGCCCTCAGGTGATCCACCCACCTCGACCTCCCAAAGTGCTGGGATTACAGGCATGAGCCACCAAGCCCGGCCTACCCTACACTTCTTTTAAGATCAAATTTGAAGTCCATGAAACCTTCCAAGACTAACCAAACCTCAAACCTCTATAATTAATCTTTGCTTTGCTTTGAAAAAAAAAATGTTTTCAGGTAAACAGGTCATATCCCCTCAGCCACTGAAGCTTAATACCTCAAAGAGATATTGTATTCCATTACTTTAAAGTTTTCCTCCATCTCTAAGCCCAGCCAGGCCTTTGGGGAAGAGTAGGTACTTAGTACTTGCTGAAATGAATCACTGTCATAATTTTCACTATGCCACGAAACTGAACCCCCAAAATTTCACCTCAGTCTGTGAAGAAACCTTTGCTTCATTGATATATACTACATGTAGGGTTTTTTTTTTTTTTTTTTAATTCATGCATTTTTCAAAAGTCAGCCTACTCAAGAAGAGTTTAGGAATTTGCAATTAAAGCTACATAAGGATGATTAAAATGTGGGGAGTAGGCTGGGCCCAGTAACTCATGCTTGTAATCCCAGCATTTTGGGAGGCTGAGGTGGGTGGAGCACCTGAGTTCAGGAGTTTGAGACCAGCCAGACCAACACAGTGAAACCCTGTCTCTACTAAAAATACCAAACTTAGCCGGGTGTGGTGGTGGGTGCCTGTAATCCCAGCTACTTGGGAGGCTGAGGCAGGAGAATCATTTGAGGTTGTAGTGAGTAGAGATTGCACCATTGCACTCCAGCCTGAGGGACAAGAATGAAGCAAAACTCCATCTAAAAAAAAATAAAAAGTAAAATAAAATAAAATAAAAAGTGGGTAGTTGGCCGGGCATGGTAGCTCACACCTGTAATCACAGCACTTTGGGAGACTGAGGCGAGCAGATCACCTGAGGTCAGGAGTTCAAGACCAGCTTGGCTAACATGGTGAAAACCCCATCTCTACTAAAAATACAAAATTAGCTGGAAGCAGTGGTGTGCGCCTGCAGTCCCAGCTACTCGGGAGGCTGAGTCAGCAGCATTGCTTGAGCCCAGGAGGCAAAGGTTGCAGTGAGCCGAGACTGTATCAATGTACTTCAGCCTGGGCGACAGAGTGAGACCATCTCAAAAAAAAAGAAGTGTGCGTAGTTCAAGAAGAACCGTGTAATGAAGGAGGGAGATAATGAAATAATTTAGTCTCCAGATGGATGGAAGGTTTACCTGAGTGTGAACTTTTCTGTCTTTTGGAACTTAAAATAATTGTGTATGACTATACATCATGCACAAAATGAAAATGATGTCCAACCGAGGTGTTTTTCAGTAACCACTACCATTGTTCTTGGTATCTTAAAAAAAGCAAATTATATGGCTTACTTGTTAATAGAAATACAAAGCAAGCCAGGTGCGGTGGCTCACACCTGTAATCCCAGCACTTTGGGAGGCTGAGGGAGGTGGATCACCTGAGGTCAGGAGTTTGAGAACAGCCTGACCAACATAGTGAAACCCTCATCTCTACTAAAGGCACAAAAATTAGCTGGGCATGGTAGTGGACACCTGTAATCCCAGCTATTGGGAGGCTGCGGCAGGAGAATCGCTTGAACCTGAGAGGCAGAGGTTGCAGTGAGCCGAGATTGCGCCACTGCACTCCGGCCTGGGCGACAAGAGCAAAACTCCATCTCAAAAAAAAGTATAAAGCACATAATCACTTAGTGTACTTTTCTGTGTGCTGACTTAGATAAATGGAGGCAATAGTAGTTAACAAACATCATCTAGAAGAGACTGAGGGGAAAAAAAACAGTGGCAGGCTGGAATTTTCCTGGAGCTCATCGTGGGACAGAACCAAGCAGCATGAATAAAATCTTGGTCATTCACACATTTCTGTGATTTTACAGCACGGCAGGGACAGACACAGAAGCATGGCCTGAGTGCTTCTTGAACTGAAGGATTCCTGTGTCAGGATCCGCAGCCGAGCCCAACCTTGAGCCGTGACTTCATGGCAGTCCACAAGGGAGGATGATTTATGTGTCTGTTGTTATCTGACATTTTAAAAAGTCACTAATTCTTTAGGAGATGAACTTGTTCTCCAGTATAAAATGGTGAGAGAAGCTGATCCTGAGACACTGAACGGCTAAGGCGGGGTAAGTCTTCCATGGAAATTTCAAAAACACATGGCATCTCTTGTGGAGAGGCAGGAGCATAAGATTCCAAGATAATTCTGTGAAATATTTTCACAGAGAGGTAAAGAGATTTAATCTGTGTAACTTTCTGATATAGCACTATTAAAAGGCCATGGGGAGAATGGAAGAGGGTTGTGTGTTTTATTTCATTTTATTTTTGAGACAGGGTCTTGCTCTTTCTCCCAGGCTAGGGTGCGATGGCACAATCTCAGTTCACTGCAGCCTCAACTTCCTGGGCTCAAGCAACCCTCCCACCTTGACCTCCCGAGTAGCTGGGACTACAGGCATGTACCGGGATGTCTGGCTAATTTTTTTTAATAGAGATGGGGATGGTCTCACTATGTTGCCCAGGTTGGTCTTGAACTCCTGGCTCAGTGATCCCCCCACCTCGGCCTCCCAAAGTGCTGAGATTATAGTCGTGAGCCACCGTGCCCAACCTGTTTTTATTTTTTAAATTTTTGATTGTTTTCTTAGTCCAGGTTCCAGGCTTACTGTTTTTATTTTTTAAAGATGAAAATAGTGAAAGTATGGCTCAGAACAGTTTCAGAAAGTCAAGTTAGCAAAGCTATTGAAACTTTTTCTAATCTTTTCCTTTGTTCTGTTTTGGTTTATTTGTTGATTAAAAAGTAACTTATTTGTATGACAGTTTGTTACTGTGAATAAGTTAATATTTTTCAAACACCGAATTCTTCTAAGCCAGATTTCTGCACTGCTATTTGGCTCAGTGGCACTTGTTAGTGGTACCTCTCATATTCATACAAAACACAAGCTCTGCCAGTCTTCAGCTGAGGGGAGCACTGGCAGATGACAGCCTGTCTGGGCACAGCTGTTTCTGTAATTTGCCTTCCTTTCCTCCTTGGGCTTCACTTTCCCAGTGAGACCCTCTCTGTCGCTTTTCCTCTACCGCCTCTAGTCTGAGCCACAGGAACACGCGATTCCACTTTGAACTCTAACCCAAGCCTGGCCAAAACGATCTTTCTTTGGGTCCCCTGAACATTCATTGCCTTCACTCATTTGGCGACAGTCAATGCAGCATCGTTGCTCCATCCTCTCCTGGGTCCTGAGCAGCAGGGATGAATGAAGCAGACAAAATGCTTTCCGTAAAGGAGCTGTCCCTTTAGTGGGATAAGGGAGAATAAACACATACAGAGAAAAGAGAGCTATTGTCAGCCATTAATACCATTAAGAGACTGTTCAGTGTTTACAAGAACTTGCACACATCAAGGGAGAAAAAGAAGAAAGTAATTATAGAAGACAAAATAACAAGGTGTTTACGCACATTATCAATCAAGCACAGGTTGTTCGTTTTAAAATGACGTTGCTCTAGCTTCAGAGTGGGCACTTTGCCCCCAACCTCTTTCTACCAAGCAATCTCAGCCGCCTTGCTGTGGAGCTCTCAATAGCTGTTCTAATTCTTGTCTTGTCTCCTAGACTCAACATTTTTCTCTTTTCAAACGTCATTGCCAAGAAGCCCTCAATTTCAAACGAGTCAGTGACCCAGTAAATTACCTAATGCCGTCTACAGCTCCACCCACCTCTGGAGTCTCAGAATGCTCAAGTAGAAAACGTTGCTTGGGGCAGGCAACTCCTCAGGACTTGGAAATGAGGGAAATGTGATTGCTCTTGGAAAAGTTCCAGCATAAAATCGGAACTTCCAAGGGAGCACAATAGCGATATGCCAGTCTGGTTAAGGACTCCCAGGCTGGTTAAGGACTCCCAGGCTGGTTAACGGCCCTAATAACCCATTCGAAGATGTTGGCTTATCTAAATTATGTGTCACTGTAATGTGGGGACCAAAATAGCAGTCTGAAAGGCTGGGGCCGCGGTGCCCTCGCAGACAGGATGCAAGGGCTTCACTGGCAGGTGTCCCCACCAACTACAGAAATGAAGGAATTGGGCAATTAAACCCATATGTGACTAAACATTTGAATGGTAACTTCCCTTTCTCTGAATCTGTATTGTGTGATTGACTTTCTATATCTTCAGGGAAAATAAGGTAAGTCTTATGCATTCTGAGCCCACTTGTCGGCTTTATTTCTTCTGGAAATGAATACATTGGAATCTTCATTATGAAAATTCAATGTATTATCAGCATTTTCCCTGTCTTATTTCTATTTATTTATTTATTTATTTTTGAGAAAAAGTTCTCACTCTGTCGCCCAGGCTGGAGTACAGTGGCACGATCTCAGCTCACTGCAGCCTCCACCTCTCCGGCTCAAGCAATCCTCCTCCCTTAGCTTCCCATGTAGCTGGGACCACAGGCATACACCACCACACCCAGCTAATTTTTGTATTTTTTTTTAGAGAAAGAGTTTTGCCATGTGGCCCAGGCTTGTCTTGAACTCCTGGGCTCAAGGGGTCCGCCCACCTCATCCTCCCAAAGTGGTTCAATGACAAGGTGTGAGCCAGTGCACCTGGCCCATGTTTCATTTTCTAAGTCCCAAAAGGCTGTGGGCTGCATTAGGAATTCATGTGATCATTCATTCAACTGAATATTTTCAGAAACTTGTTAGTACAGCCCAGCCACTGTATGTAGGAATATAGCATTGAGCAGAATAGACGGATCCTGACAATCGATCCTCTAACCTGTCTTCCCTTTCCTCCTTGGGCTTCACTTTCCCAGTGAGACCCTCTCTGTTACATTGCCTCTGTCACCTCCAATCTGGAGCACAGGAACACGCTATTCTGCTTTTAAAGTCGAGCCCAAGCCTGGCCAAACGATCTTTCTTTGGCTCCCCTGAGGATTCATTGCCTTCACTCATTTGGGGATCCTTAACACAGCATCTTTGCTGAGTCCTCTCCTGGGTCCTGAGCAGCAGAGATAAATGAAGCAGACCGAATTCTTTCCCTAACGAAGCTGTCCCTTTAGTGGAAGAAGAGAGAATACACACAGAGGAAAGAGAATTATTGTTGGTCTTTATTAGACAGTCATAATATTTGAGCTTTCAAGCAAATATGTGCAATTAAGTTTGACAAGGGTTTCTTTTTCCTTTTTTTTGAGACTGAGTCTCACTCTGTCACCCAGGCTGGAGTGCAGTGGCACGATCTGGGCTCACTGCAGCCTCCGCCTCCTGGGTTCAAGTGATTCTCCTGTCTCAGCCTCCTGAGTAGCTGGGATTACTGGCACCCACCACCATGTCCAGCTAATTTCTTGTATTTTTCGCAGAGACCAGATTTCACCACATTGGCCAGGCTGGTCTGGAACTCTTGACCTCGTGATTCGCCCGCCTTGGCCTCCCAAAGTGCTGGGATTACAAGCGGGAAGCACCACACCCAGCCAACAAGGGTCTCTTGACACTGATGTTTGAAGGAAAGAAAAGGTGGGGTTTAGAAGAAACAACTGAATTCAAAAAGGCTTTCTGGAGTAAACAGTATGTACATGGCGATCTGCATTAGGAGTTTGCCCAGTGAATAGGGTACAAAGAAAAGAAGAGAATGGAGGAAAAGAGGGAAGGAGAGAGCAGGGTGAGATGAGAGCACCCGAGACCAGTCCCGGCAGGCAGGCACCTACGCGCTGCGGAGAGTAAGGCGGAGGGCCGGCCAGGGGCCCTGCGGCCAAAGTTTTAGAAGTTTGGACTCTGTTCTTAGAGAGGTCCAGAGCCACTGTGCAGCTTAGCGTGAACTAGCATGATCAGATTTGCATTGGGGACAAACTCTGGCTGTGGAGCTGCTGGATTAGGGAGGAGTGGAGGGCAGGCGTGGGCAGACGCAGGTGTGGTCTGTGCGAGGAACGATGGTGGCTCTAGGCAGAAACGGGAATTGAGAGAGGGGAAAGGATTTGAAAGACGTGTCGGAGGTGGACCTGAGAGGACTTGTGGATGGATAAATATGGAAGCGTGGTGAGGGAGGTGGAAGAATGCAGGGAGATTTCCGGCTGCTGCCTCGGGCCGCTGAGTGGGTGCGAAGGGAACCTCCTGACTTGGATCCTGGTCTTCTATTTAGACATTTCTTGAACATGTATAAAGGGAGACGCCGGGCACGGTGGCTCACGCCTGTAATCCCAACACTTTGGGAGGCCGAGGCAGGTGGATGCTTGAGCTCGAGAGTTGGAGGCTGCTGTGAGCTGTGAGCTGTGATCATGCCACTGCCCTCTATCCAGCCTGGCCGACAGAGCGAGACCCCGTCTCTTTCTAAAAAAAGGAGAGAGATGTGCTTATATGAACAGAAAGGTCATCTCCCACAAGAGTACACAGAGCAAAGAGAAAAGGCGAAGATGGAAAGGACCAGCACATTGTAGGACTCCCCTCAACTTCATCAGTGAAGAAACCCCTACGCTATTTCGAATAGAACACCTGGAGGAAGATCGCCAGCTCCTTCTCTCCTCAGGACTCCAGGAGACAGAAACTTAATAGCGAGAGACCAGATAATAAACACTGGTGCAGTTAAAATACTTTCTTTCATTTCTGTTTTTCTCTTTATGTTCATATTCCTCCCAGAATAATTGTCCTCAGCATTCATTATCTTCCTTCTTGGTTATTTCACTGCCTTTCGAACTGTATCAGCCTGTATCAGAGTTCTCCAGAGAAACAGACCTCTAGGAGATATTTAGGTATATAAAAGGAGACTTATCATGGGAAATTGCTTACATGATTATGGAGGCCAAAAAGTTCCACAATCTGCTGTCTGTAAACGAGACCAGGAAAGCCGGTGGTGTAATTCCCAGTTTGCGGCCAAAGGCCTGAGAACCAGGGGCCACTGGTCTAAGTCCGAAGGCCCAGGACTGAAGAGCTCAATGTCCAAGAGAAGGAGAAGATGGACGTCCCAGCTCCAGGAGAGAGAAAATGTACCCTTGCGCTGCGTTTTGTTCGATGCGGGCTCCCAACAGATGGGATGATGCCCACCCGTCTGCTAATGAGCCAGCATCTTCCCGGGATCCTCTTTACTCAGTCCACCAATTCAAATGCCAGTCTCTTTGAAGAAGAGAAACTTATCTCTTTGAAGAAGAGAAATTTATCTCTGCTGCTCAGGACCCAGGAGAGGACTCAGCAAAGATGCTGTGTTAAGGATCCCCAAATGAGTGACTCACAGACACACCCAGAAACAATATTTCACTAGCTTGCTGGGTATCCGTTAGCCCAGACCAGTAGACACATAAAATTCACCACCACGCAGCCTTCAGTCCTTCACAAGGTTATGTGGATACTTTGCTTTTGGGCACTGAAGCTCCTGAGTTTATTTAATGTTCTGAGTTTGGTTTTGAATATTACCTATTTCCTTAATTGCATCTTAACGACTCCCTTAATCCTCATGCATTATTAAATTCTGCTCACTTTTAGTTAACCCTTCCAGCAGCCCACCTTGCAAAGGGCACTATTTTTATGCTGTGGCTTTATCTGTGTACCCTTATCAGCATTCCAAATACTACTACTGAGATATTAGTATTTTTGGTGGGTTCATGGATTAATTGGCTTCAGCCAGTCTGGTACATTTTAATTGTAAAGAAAAAAATAATCAGATTCTGTTACATTAACTTTTCTCTTGGATTTGAATTTGATGTTCAAGCATGATGAAAGGAAAATATAGATGATAAAATATATATAGGAAAATTACTATGATGTCCATATTAAAAGTAATCATCAAGAAAGATTCTGAAATTATTTAATAAGCTTTTGGCAATCTTTCTATTAGGCCTGTGAAAAGAGGCATTTATAAATGAATAATCACCAGTCTCTAATGGACTCCCAGCACTGCCTGGAAGTCTTAATATATTTCTCTGGTTCACTCTCTTTCTTTCTGTCTCAGACAACAGTTTGAGGAAATCAGAAACTTTTCTGATTTCCTCAAACCTCTGATCCTTTTACCTCCCTTCTCACCCTCAGCTTCTTAGGGTAAATTGAAGCCATCCACCGAGAACCCTCTCCATTTCTTTAAAATTAATGGCAAAAACCGCAATTATTTTTGCACCAACATGGCACCTGCATCTAGTCTCTCTGCACTTTCTGTTACATTAGGAGATGTTCTTTCTTCCTGACCTGTGGTTGTCTGTTCCTACCACTTTTGCAATTATCTCTTTGCTCCTCTGTGGCTTCAAACTATCCCTTTCAACTGATTCATTCCATGGCATGCTCATGTCTCTCTCATCTTAAAACAAAGCAAACAAAAAAAACCTGTGCCATGATTTGCACTCCCTCCAGCAATCTCCACCTTACTCTTCTCTCTTTTAAGACTAAATTTAATGAAAGATGTGTACAGATTTGTAGTTTTTATTTCCTCACTTCTCATTGCCCAGGCCACTCCCATCACACCTGTGTAGTTTGTCGGGCTCTCCAGTGCTCTCAACATTATTCCATACTCACTTTCCCTAATCTCTAACCAGCATTTCGCACATTATCAACTCATTTGCCTTCTTGAGACATTCATTCTTTGATCATTAAAATCACAGTTACTTAATGCTTTGTCTGAAGCTCTGTTCTCTTTCTATCCTCTTTTTTTTTTTTTTTTTTTTTGAGATGGAGTCTCGCTCTGTCACCCAGGCTGGAGTGCAGTGGTGCAATCTCAGCTCACTGCAACCTCCCCTTCCCAGGTTCAAGTGATTCTCCTGCCTTAGCCTCCCGAGTAGGTGGGATTATAGGCGCCCACCACCGCACCTGGCTAATTTTTGTATTTTTAGTAGAGACAAGGTTTCGCCATTTTGGCCAGGCTGGTCTTGAACTCCTTACCTCAGGAGATCCACTCACCTCAGCCTTTCAAAGTGCTGGGATTACAGGCAAGAGCCACTGCACCCGGCCACACTCTTCTTGTGATTTCTAGATCTCCATTCATCTCAGCTCTGCTGATAGCTTTAATCATTATCTATATAATAACTTCAAAATTGACATTGCTAGCCCAAGCTTCTATTCTCAGCTCCAGACCTTCTCCACTGGGATATCTCAAAAGTTTCCTGTAGCCACGTGCAGTGGCTCATGCATGTAATCCCAGCATTTGAGAGGCTGAGGAGAGCAGATCACTTGAGTCCAAGAGTTGAAGCACAGCCTGGGCAACATAGCAAGACCCCACCTCTGCAATAAATATTTAATACAAAGACAAAGTTGCTCAAGGTCAACATGTTCCAGATTGAAATTGTTGCCTTTCGGCTGAAAGCTGGTCCTCTTCAATGCTTCTCTATCTCAGGGAATGGAACCGCCCTACAGGGCTCAAGCAGGAAGCTCCGTGTTGTCTGCAGCTATTGCTTGTCTTCACCTTCCACACTCACTACAACACAATTCCACTGCTTTAACCTCCTCAATAGGTCTTAGATGTTTCTCCATGGTCACACTCTAAACAACTTCTAAGGATCTTCAGTGATACCAGATTTTTTGAGGTCCCCCTCCCTTTTCTACCCTCATGTTTAACTAGTACCAGTGGTGATGGATTTCCATAGGATCTAATCATGAACCACGGTATAACAATAAAATGATTGCCTAATACATTGTGAGCCAAATAAAAATTTGTAAACCTGCAGGATCTAAATTCTTACATTATTTATTGGTTATTTTTTACTTAAATTGTGTTCTGGATGAGGCTGACATTTGAAAACAGTTCTGTGTGCAACTGACAACAATTAATTATTGAATGGCAAGGGATGAGGATTGTAAAAGATTAAATTAGCCTGAAAATAGTACACAGAGCAGATATTTTAAAAGGACATGCATCAATAAACAAAAGGTGATTGCAAAATCCTATTTTACATAAATTCAATTTAAAGCTAAGAGAAAAGTAAATACTAAATAAGAAACGCTTCAAAGGAAATCCTCTCATGAAGCAAGGTCATGTGAGGAAATTTGTGTTTTCAAAGGTTCCTCATCAAGCGACACGCTTACCATCTGCAAGGAACACACACACACAGTCTTTTCATATCTCAAAGTGCCGTCTTGGAGAGAGGCCACCAAATGTGTAGGAGGAGTTTCAACACGACAAAACTCTCTCATCCAGAAGTACAGCCTGAGCTCTTCCCTCTCACAAGCAGCGGCCACTCATGAGTCACCATGGCAACATCCTCTGTAATGGCTAGTGCATGCCTCCTGGAAAACGACATTGCTCAAGGTCAAAGTCTGCATTTGTAAGAAAGCTTCACTGTGTTCCTCTGCACAGACTTGTCATTGAACAGCAGCCAAAACTTGAGGCTCCTCAACCTTGAGGCTCCCGGCCAAATGGCCCTGCTAGCTTCCCTCCCCTGAGTCCTGCCAGGACTTCCTGTTTCTGTTCCTTCTACCTTGGACCACCTGGGTTCCTCCTTTTCCTGGAAAGCGTGCAGCTGGGGTCAGAGCTGGGATGCATGGCCAAGAAATTCTCCCACTTAGTATATACACCATTGAGCATGCAGTGCTGGTGGCTCTTGCTGTAAGCCTCCATTGTGAACAAAGCCTTGGGAGGAGCCCCGCTTCCCCGAGGTGGGAATAAGCCTCTCCAGCAGGAGCTGAGTGGGAGCCACCTCCTGGGCATTCTTCCAGGTCATCTATGGCAGAGGTCTCTAAACGTGTTTGACTGCACATCCCTATCAGCACAAAAGTTTTGAGTATGTACTCCCAATATATATTTACTTATAAATTACATATAATTATATGCTGAAATATATATATTACATCTTTGTGAAGCTTCATACTTTTTTTTTTCAAGACAGGATCTCACTCTGTTGCCCAGGCTGGAGTGCAATGGCTCGATTACAGCTCACTGCAGCCTTGAGCTCCCAAGCTCAAGTGATCCTCCTGCCTCTGTCTCCCAAGTAGCTGGAAGTATACGTGCCCACCACCACATTGGGCTAATTTTTTTATTTTTTGCAGTGATGGGGTTTCACCATGGTGCTCAGGCTGGCCTTGAGCTCTTGGGCTCAAGTGATCTGCCCCCCTCGGCCGCCCACACTGCGGAGATTATAGGCGGTGAACCACCGTTTATTTATTTATTTTTTTTGTAAAAAGTATATCTAAGCTGGGTTTGGTGGCTCACGCCTGTAATCCCAGCACTTTGGGAGGCCAAGGTGTGCAGATCACCTGAGGTCAGGAGTTTGACACCAGCCTGGCCAACATGGTAAAACCCCATCTTTAAAAAAAAAAATTAAAAAAAAATATATCTTCTATATTCTTCCCACCTTCAACAAACTGTTTTGCACACCTCATGGGTTGCCCACATTGCACTTTGAGGATTTTTGCTATTTACTTTCATGAGGCTTAATGTTCTAAAATGGTTCTAAAATACAGAACCCTGCTTAAAACTCTTCAGTGGCACCGCATTGCTCTCAGAATAAAGTTCAAACTCTCTTAATGTGGACTTAACATGGATTTAAAAATCAGTCTGGCTCTGATCTCACCACTTTACCATCCCACAGTTTAGAACTATAGTATTTGCATTTTTTCTAGGTCATACATTTTCTCCCGTCCAAGACTTTGCACAGTCTTTAGAAATCCTATCTCCCCACACAGTCTTTCCCCCTAACTTTTATTTTTAGAAAATTCCCTGGAATTCTTCCTCTATTTCCTCCCTCATTAGGATGAAGAATCCACCATGTTTGGCTTTATTCCTTATGCAATACATACACATTATAGTCTATTGCAAATGTGAATTTAGTATTGACCTTGCTGACGGTTGGGATGACTTTTTAATAAATGGCCTGGGTTTAGCAAGGTTAAAAAGGTGAAGAATTTCCTGATTTGAGACAGTGCTCCACACCAGCCCAGAGCTTGTGTCTCTTTCCTTACCAAAGAGTACAAGCTCTGGTTCTGGGAACCCAGCGGGGATGGGGTGCTCCTCTTCTTCTCCCTGTCTTCTTCCTTTCCATGGAATCTAGGCCAAATTGTGGTCTCGTGGCAGTGTTTTTTTGATTTGCTGGTATGATTCATGGTAAGAAATTAATTTTATAACAGACTCAGTACACACATACATATACACACATGCAGCTGCATACATGCACATACATATACACACACGTAGGTTACATATGTATTAGTGTGTTCTCACATTGCCATAAAGAAATATCTGAGACTGGGTAATTTATATATAAAAGAAATTTAATTGGCTCACAATTCTGCAGGCTTTACAGGAAGCATAGCAGCTTCAGCTTCTGGGGAGACCTCAGGAAAGTTAAAATCACGGTGGAAGGCAAATGGGGAGCAGGCACATCTTACATGGCTGGAGAAGGAGGGATAGGCAGAGGGAGGAGGTGCTACAGGCTTTTAAACAGTGAGACCTCGTGATAACTCACTCACTCACTACCCACAACACCACCAAGGGGGCGTTAAGCCAGGAGAACCACACCCATTATTCCGTCACCTCCCACCTGGCCCCACCTCCAACACTGGGGATTACAATTCGACATGAGATTTGGTGGAGACACAGATCCAAGCCACATCAACACATATGTATGCACACATCATTTGTTCACCACTTCCTCAAGTACGCTTACCTATGTACCATATTTACAGTGGCAACTCACCCCTACCGCTCTTGAACCTCCTTACATGGCCCTGTTTTTCCTTTTCCATCAAACCTTTGAGCATATGAGAGTCTTGATTTCACTACATTTATTTCATGGTCTGGAAACCTCCACTAGACTGTTAGCTCCAGGGGTCTCTGTTTTGTTCATTCATGTATCAAGTGCTCCAAATGGTTCCCGGCACATCGTAGGCCCCCAAGGTCAGTTTCTTGTGCAAATGAATGAATGAATTGAAAAAAATGTTTTATGAAATCTATCCTTATTACATGGAATGCATACACATATTTTCTTGTCTCATCTCATCTATTAAAAAAGAAAACTGGCCAAGATGTACTAATGGGTCAAAACCTGCAGTTTAATAAGCACTGGCTTAGGCTGTTTAGTAAGGCCTGTGTCAGGGGGTCCTGATATGCCTGGTGGGAGGATACCTTATGGGCCAGGAACCTTCTCAATTGACGCTGCAGAACTTAGCAGTAGAGTTTGGGTGTGAGGGAGGTCAGTAGGAACTGCTGTAGAAAAGTGTATCCAGGCTGGGCGCAGTGGCTCACGCTTATAATCCAGCACTTTGGGAGGCCAATGTGGGCGGATCACGAGGTCAGGAGTTCGAGACCAGTCTGACCAACATAGTGAAACCCGGTCTCTACTAAAAATACAAATATTAGCTGGATGTGATGGAACGCTCCTGTAATCCCAGCTACTCAGGAGGCTCAGGCAGGGGAATCGCTTGAACCTGGGAAGTAGAGGCTGCAGTGAGCCAAGTTTGTGCCACTGCACTCCTGCCTGGGAGACAGAGTAAGACTCCATCTCAAAAAAACAAAAAAAAGAAAAGAAAAAAGAAAAGTGTATCCAGCAAATGTTGTGGCAGTTTTAAAATATACCTCTGAACACTTTGAGTTAAAAATATGAGTTTAACATATGCTCCTGCCTTCAAAAGGTGGAGCCTAATTTCCCTCCCCTTGAGTGGGAGCTGGACTTAGTAACTCACTTCTAATGAATAGTGTGGTTAAAGTGGGCGTGTGTGGCTTCCAAACTAGGTTAAGAAAGGTGGTGTGGCTTTCTCTCTGCTCTCTCTTCGGACCACCTACTGTGGAGGAAGCCAGCTGTCATGCAGTGAGGAAGCTCAAGCAGCCTTGTGGAGGGGCCCATGTGGTGAAGAACTACAGCCTCCTGCCAACAGCCATGTGAGTGAGCCATCTTGGAAGTGAATCTTCTAGCCCCAGTCAAGCCTTCAGATGACATTTTGTTTGTAACCTCATGAAAGAACCTGAGTCACAACCATCCAACCAAACCACTCCCAAATTTCTGACCCCAGAAACTGAGATAATAAATGTCTGTTATTTTAAGCCATTAAGTTTTGGAGTAATTTGTTATGCAGAAATAGATAATACAAGTGTAAGCTCTTCTATTTTATTTATTATTATTATTTCTTGAGACAGAGTCTCACTCTGTTGTCCAGGTTGGAGGGCAGTGGTGCAATCTTGGCTCACTGCAGCCTCCACCTCCCAAGTTCAAGTGATTCTCCTGCCTCAGCCTCCTGAGTAGCTGAGATTACATGCACACACCACCATGCCTGGCTAATTTTTGTACTTTTAGTAGAGACAGGGTTTCACCATGTTGGCAATTTTAAAAAGGTTTTATTCTCATATAATTTTAGTTTTAACTTAATTGGCACACACACTTTCCTAACCTCAACTTGGAACTGCATGGCCTTTTTATACTGTCAGGCAATGCTCTAGTGAGAGTTCCTGCAAGAGAGGTAGATGTCTCTTCCTGAATCACAGTGAGCAAATTTCCAGTCACGTGAGAACAATCTATAAAACATACTTGTAGGGGAATATCAGTGTACACACAGTGGTGTTGATGTGGTGGGTGGGGGCCGTGGAAGGAGGGGTTAGGAATTTAATATAATTAAAAGAGCAAGGAAAAGCTGACCCATGTGAGAGGAAATCTGAGCACTGTAATTTCCCAGGCAGAGCTTGGCTCTCACCCAGGGTTTGGGCTCTGAAAATGTTATTAAACGGCAACACTTGCAGAATATCTTTGGTCTAGTTCTCTTAATAATTTCCTAGCTATTAGTAATTCTTTTTTCTCTTAGGACTTACAAATCACATATTCACCATGACCCACATTTCTAAGCCTGTATGAACAAGTTTCATCATTCCTGTGAGCAGAAGGCTTAGCTCACATCGGGAGCTAATGCTGACCAGAGTTCCCCATTCCACCGCACCCTCCGCAAGGCAGAACTGAACATGTAAGTTGTTAGCACTGTATATTTTCCCTGATAATAAAAATATTGACTTTTTTTTCGAGACAGAGTTTTGCACTGGCACCTGGGTTGGAGTGCAGTGGTGCAATCTTGGCTCACTGCAACCTCTGCATTCTGGGTTCATGAGATTCTCCTGCCTCAGCCTCCCCTGTAGCTGGGATTATAGGCACCCACCACCACACCCAGCTTATTTTTTGTATTTTTAGTTGAGACAGGGTTTCACTATGTTGGCCAGTCTGGTCTCGAACTCCTGACCTCGTGATCCGCCTGCCTCGGACTTCCAAAGTGCTGAGATTACAGGCGTGAGCCACCACACCTGGCCCAAAAATATTGACTTTATACTTGTGTGTTGCTGAAGGTTTTCTTGTCTCCATCCACCATCAATCACAGTGCTACATTGTCCTATATGGTAGCCACTAGCCACATGTGACTGTTGAGCACCTGTAATGTGACCAGCTCAGGTTCACATGTGCTGAAAGTATAAAACACACCAGATTTTGAAGACTTAGAATAAAAAAAGTAAAATATTTCATTAATAATGTTTATATTGATTATACATAGAAATGATATTTTGGGGATATAATGGATTAAATGAAACATCACTAAAATTAATTTTACTTGATTTCTCTTGCTTTTCCAAACATGGCTGTGAAAGGTTTAAAATTTTTTTTTTTTTTTTTTTTTGTTTTTTTTTTTTGTTGTTGAGATGGAGCCCCACTCTTGTCACCCAGGCTGGAGTGCAATGGCACAATCTCAGCTCAAAGCAATGTCCGACTCCCTGGTTTAAGCAATTCACTTGCCTCAGCCTCCCAAGCAGCTGGGATTACAAGTGACTGCCACAGCGCCTGGCTAATTTTTTTGTATTTTTAGTAAAGACGGGATTTCTCCATGTTGGTCAGGCTGGTCTCAAACTCCTGACCTCAGGTGATCCACCCACCTC
>CAUYQU010056339.1:0-14425 GCA_963574635.1 Cheracebus regulus
TTTGGTGTAATGGGACCTTAACCAAAGTTATAAATGCCTCCCTTCCCCTCCCCTGTATACCTGTTACTCTAGTCCCTCAGCTAAAGGTATATGGGCAAGCCGAGTTTCAATCCCTTCTTACTCCTCCTCTTCCCCCTGTCCGCTGAAACAAATGAGCTATCTTCCTCCCCGTAGTAGTCGGTCTCTCTTTAGTGTCATCTTTAGTAGCCACTGGAATAGGAAGCGGAGCAATGGGTTACAGTGTCACTTCAGCTGCTCAACTGGAGGACAAGCTCCGTGTGGCCATTGAAGCATCAGCTGCCTCTCTGGCCTCCCTCCAGTGACAAATCACGTCACTAGCCCAGGTTCCTACAAACTAGTATGCGAGAAATTGGATGAGTAGCTGTCAATCAAATGCTCCTTCATCCCTTCGTCCGGCTCTCAGTTGAGGCACCAGCCAACTGATCTGTCCCCCTTACTTTGCCCCTATTCAGCAGGAAGTAGTCAGAAAGAGTGGCACCCTCCATCTATCATCAAAAGGTTGGAATGTAAGGCCGGTTGCCTTGCTGGGAGCTCGGATGCACCCCCTCTCCCCCAGCTCCTTTTTCCCTTTTACAAGCCCTGAGCAAGCTCGGACATGCCCCAAACAAGCTCAGACATGCTCAGGCATGTTCCCCTCTCCCTTACTCGCACAGCCTGGTCTTCCCTTAAGGAGTCCAGTATGCAAACAAGGTGCTGCAACCATAGCTTCTTAATAACCAATAGCAGCTAAGTCCTAACAACCAATAGTAGCTAAGCCTTAACAACCAATAGCAGCTGAGTTTTAACAACCAATAGCAGTCGAGTCTTAACAACCAATAGCAGGCAAGTAATTCCAACCAACAACAAGCCAAGTCCTAGGTCAAGGCTTGTAACTTACCCAATAGCAGCCTTGTTCTCCCACAACCAATCAAGCTGTTTCACTCCCTATAAAAACCCCCTGTCTAAAAATAGACTCACTATAAAAACTCCCTGTCTAAAAATAGACTCACTTCCTATAAAACCCCCTGTCTGAGAGGAGTCTGTGCGACTTCTCCGGGCCCCTCCTGTCCGGACCGCAGAACCTAACCCGGGAGCCTGAATAAATTCCCTTGCATTGGATTATTTTGGTGCTGGCCTCAGTTTCTTCATTTTATCCTCAGAAACAAACCTTACAATAGACTATAAGGTGGTGTCACACCTGCTTCTCGATGCACACCTGGCTGTACACAGACACAAGAGTGTGGCACAAGGAGATGGACCAGAGCCTTTCCTGGTGGTTAATTAAAACATGGGTATCTATAAAATGTGCTTGAGTGTGTATTCACTGATATGATTTTGTTTAGACAAAAGTAGAATTTCTTTTTAATTGTACTTTAGGTTCTGGGGTACATGTGCAGATCATGCAGAACTGTTGCATAGGTACACACATGGCAATGTAGTTTGCTGCCTCCAACCCCCTGTGATCTACATCTGGCATTTCTCCCCATGTTATCCCTCCCTGACCTTCCCACCCCCTCCCGCTGTCCATCCCTTGGCCCCCCAAGCAGACCCCAGTGTGTGGTGCTCCCCTCCCTGTGTCCATGTGTCCTCATTGTTCAACATCCGCCTATGAGTGAGAATATGAGGTGTGCAATTTTCTGTTCTTGTGTCAGTTTGCTAAGAATTATGGTTTCCAGTTTCATCCATGTCCCTAAAAAGGACACAAACTCATCATTCTTTATGGCTGCTTAGTATTCCATGGTGTATCTGTGCCACATTTTCCTTGTCAAGTCTATCATCAATGGGCATTTAGGTTGGTTCCAGGTCTTTGCTATTGTAAACAGTGCTGCAATGAACATTCGTGTGCATGTGTCCTTATAGTAGAACGATGTATAATCCTTTGGATATATACCCAGTAATGGGATTGCTGGGTCAAATGGAATTCCTATTTCTAGGTCCTTGAGGAATCCCCACACTATCTTCCACAAAGGTTGAAGTAGTTTATACTGAAAGTGGAAAATTGATCCTGTTTCTCCACATCCTCTCCAGCATCCATTGTCTCCAGATTTTTTAATAATTCCCATTCTAACTGGCATAAAGTCATATCTCAATGTGGTTTTGATTTGTGTTTCTTTAATAATCAGTGATAATGAGCATTTTTTCATGTGTTTGTAGGCATAAATGTCTTCTTTTGAAAAGTGTCTGTTCATCTCCTTTACCCACTGTTGAATTGTTTTCTTGCAAAGTTGTTTTAGTTCTTGGTAGATTCTGGATATTAGCCCTTTGTCAGATGGGTAGATTGCAAAATTTTTTTCCCATTCTGTTGGTTGCCAGTTCACTCGAATGATTGTTTCTTTTGCTGTGCAGAAGTTCTTAAGTTTAATTTGGTCCCATTTATGTATTTTGGCTTTCGTTGCCAATGCTTTCGGTGTTTTGGTCATGAAGTCCTTGCCTATGCCTATGTCCTGAATGGTGTTGCCTAGGTTTTCTTCTAAGGTTTTTATGGTTTTAGGTCTTACGTTTAAATCTTTAATCCATCTAGAGTTAATTTTTGTGTAAGGTGTAAGGAAGGGGTCCAGTTTCAGCTTCCTGCATATGCCTAGCCAGTTTCCTCAACACCATTTATTAAACAGGGAATCCTTTCCCCATTGCTTGTTTTTGTTGGGTTTGTCAAAGATCAGATGGTTGTAGATGTGTGGCGTTGCTTCCGAGGCCTCTGTTGTGTTCTGTTCCATTGGTCTATCTATATCTCTGTACCAGTACCGCACTGTTTTAATTACTGTAGCCTTGTAGTATAGTTTGAAGTCAGGTAGCATGATGCCTCCAGTTTGTTCTTTTTCCTTAGCATTGTCTTGGTTATGCAGGCTCTCTTTTGGTTCCATACACAGTTTAAAGTGCTTTTTTTCCAGTTCTTTGAAGAAGGTCAATGGTAGCTGGATGGGGATAGCATTGAATCTATAAATTACTTTGGGAAGTATGGCCATTTTCACAATATTGATTCTTCCTAAAGTTAGTTCAACCATTATGGAAGACAGTGTGGTGATTCCTCAAGGATCTGGAAATAGAAATTCCATTTGACTCAGCAATCACATTACTGGTTATATACCCAAAAGATTATAAATTGTTCTGTTATAAAGACACTTGCACATGTATGATAGTTGTGGGGCTGTTTACAATAGGAAAGACCTGGAATCAACCCAAATGCCCATCAGTGATAGACTGGACACAGAAAATGTGGCAAATATACAGGATAGAATACTATGCAGCCATAAAAGTGATGAGTTCATGTCCTTTGCAAAGACATGAATGAATCTAGAAACCATCATTCTCAGCAAACTGACACAAGAACAGAAACCAAATACTGCATGTTTTCACTCATAGGCAGGTGACGAACAATGAGAACACTTGGGCACAGAGAAGGGAACAGCACTCACTTGGGTAGGTGGAGGGGGGTGGAGGGGAGAGAAGGGAAGGGACAGCGGTGGGTGGGGAGGATGGGGAGGGATAACACCAGGAGAAATGCCTGATGTAGGTGACAGGGTGGGGGGATGGAGACAGCAAACCACCATGGCATGTATGTACCTATGCAACAATCCTGCAGGATGCAGGATGTGCACATGCACCCCAGAGCACAAAGTACAATAAAAAAATATTAAAATATATATAAATAATATGCAAAAAATGTTATCAAAATTGTGAAATAAATTTATCAAGGTCAGAGGCCAGAAGATTAATACAATATTAAAAATCAATTGCATTTATATATCTCAGCATCAATTGATTGAATATAAAAACAATGTATTTATAAAAGCATAGAGACAGAAAACATTGATAAAATGCAATGTTACACCCAAAATTTTAAAATCTCTCAGAGATATTATTTTAAAAGAGTTATATTATCTGCTATTGATGAAAAGTTCAAATTCATCAAAAATTATTTCATATATAGAAAGAAACCTCAACCAACCTACCTGGTATACTCAGAAAACATTAAAAAATTTTCAAGTGTTCATTTAACTGAAAAATCTGACAATATTGAATAATAAGGTGGTTCGCTAGTGTACATGTTTGATAATTTAGTCTTTGGTACTTAATTTCAAGGAATTTAAAAATATCTATTTAGACAACTTGAATTTCTTTGGTTGTCTTTTCCAAATACTTTTCATTTTTTAAATGTTATTTTTCCAAAAATGCTGTTATCAAGTGTCAGATTGAAGTACATTGTGCCAATTTACCAGATTCTGAATTCATATGGCTGATATTCTATCATTGGGGTTTTACTTTTAGCTTATAAAATGTTATAGTCTGAATTTTCAGTTTTATAATATTCATATAGATGTAGCAAGTTATCATAATACACCTGATATATGCAGATTTTCCTTTATTGCATATGATATTGAAGCTAAACAAAGAAGAAAAACACGTTTTCTCTTCTCTAAGCAGCAGTGTCTTATTTTTCTGCTTTATTTCTCTTAAATGTTTTCCTTAATTTAATAATTTATCCTGTTAAATATTCAAGAAATAATATTTTCTTGAATCCATCTTGATTCAATCACTTTGCAGTGCTATTAATGAGAGGTACTAGTTGTGGCTGTCTCTTGTTTAGACACATTTTGTGCTACAGAGTTCAGAGTCCCTTTACCATTGCTTTCCATATCTTTCCACAGTGAACCAATTTCTAATTCTAAAATCAGGATGATACCCTAACACAATATCTCTATGCAGAATTCTGCTTTATTTTCATTAAAGAGACTTGAATTTTAATTCATGGAGTAGAATATTAATTCTATTCTAGAAATTATGAATCCTCACTTCAAATAGATTCTCTTTTAAATTTGCTTTATGTTTCAGTATACAATCTTCCATTTCACACTAAAAAATGTACTTTATTGAGTTATATCTACAACACACTTCAAGTTTTGCAAGTGTAAAATTGGATATGTTCTTACTTTTTTATTCACCCATTAAATCATCAATGCCATCAAGATAATTAACATATTAACAACCCAAAATATGCACTTGTGCAAAACTTTGAAATCCTGTTTTCCAATTGTGTCTCCACATCCCAGGAAAACAACTGAACTGTTTTCTGACTGTGTAGATTAATTAATGAATGAGTATATACCTATTTTTTAGCTGGCATCATTTATGTTGCATGATTATTTTTAGATTCATCCATTCTTTTGCGTGTATTAATAGTTCTTTTTATTTTTTCTGAGTAGTATTCTATCATATGGCGCCACCAAATGTGTAAATATATTTACCTTTTGGGTTGTTTTAAGTTTCAGACAATTTCAAATAAATAGAACATGTGTGTACTGTTTTTGTGTTTGGACTTATGCTTTCATTTCTCTTGCATAAATCTCAGAGTTCAATATGAGCAATATACTAGAGTAAAATAAGTTTTCAAGAAACTAAAAGCTGTTTCCAAAGTAGTTGCATGATTTTTAACTCCCATGAATATTGATTGCATGAGAATTTCGATTGTTCCAGATCCTTGCCAAACCCAGGCATAATCATCTCTCGATTTTAGGATTCTGTAATAGGCCAGTAGTGATAGCTCACTGTACATTAAATTGCAATTGCCTAATGATTAATTATGTGAATATCCATTAATAAATTTTATGAATTATTTTCAACATTTGTCAATGTATATATTCTTTTTTTAGTTTTTGTTTTTGTATTGTTTTGTTTGCTTTCTTCAGTTATGAGAGTTCTTTTGATATTCTGGATATGTCTGCTATTTGGTATGTTAATTTATAGTTTGTGGCTTATCTTTTATCTTCCTTAAGAATGTTTTTTGAAAAGCAGAATTCATAATTTTGGGGAGGTCTACTTTTTCAAGTTCATTTCTTCTTTTATCATTCTTTTGGTTTTCTTTTACCATTCTTTTGGTAACATATCTAAGAAATTTATTCATGTTCCAAAATTCTTCTATTTTTTTATTCTTAAAAATTTTATAATTTGATGTTTTTAAATTTGGTCTGTGATTGACAGAGTTAAAATTTTAAAGATATAAAGATATGGAGTTTAAATTTTTATCTAATTACTACACCATAATTTGTAGAAAAATGTTACTTTCATCATTAAATTGTTTTTCTACTTTTTTATTGTTATTATTATCGTACTTTTTTTTTGAGATGGACTCTTGCTCTGTAGCCCAGCTGGAGTGCAGTGGTGCGATCTTGGCTCACTGCAACCTGGACGTCCGGGTTCAAGCAAGTCCCCTACCTCAGTCTCCCGAGTAGCTAGGACTACAGGTGTGCATCACTCCATCCAGCCAATTTTTTGTATTTTGTAGTAGAGACGGGGTTTCATCATGTTGGCCAAGATGGTCTCCATCTCCTAATCTCATGATCCGCTCACCTCGGCCTCCCAAAGTGCTGGGATTACAGGTGTGAACCACCACGCATGGCTTATTATTATTATTATCATATTTTAAGATCTGGGATGCATGTGCAGAAAGTGCAGGTTTGTTACATAGGCTTCTATGCTTTTATATAAAATCAATTGGTCATATATAAGTAAGTTTCTTTATCTAAAATCAATTGGCCATATAAAGGGAAGTTTCTTTCAGAACTCTATTCTGTCCCATGCCATTGATCTATTTGTGTAATTTTATGCTGACTCTTCCCTGTTTTAATTATTGTAGCTTTACAATTGAGGTAGAGTCAGTCTTCCAACTGTATACATACATTTCAAAGTTATTTTTGCTTCTTAGGTCTTTTGTTTTTACATAGGAATTTTGGAATCATATTGTCAAATTAAAAAAATAAGAATAATTGGGATTTGGGTCAGAATCATGTTGAATCTACAGATCAATTTTTGGATGATTAATATTTTAAACATATTGAGTCTTCCAATCCCTTAATAAGATATAAATCTAATTTACATAGGTCCTCTATAATTTTGTTCAGCAAAGTTTTATAGTCTTCAGTGTACAAGTTAAGCATACCTTTTTTCAAATTTATCCCAAGTGATTTCAAGAATTTCTAAAACTTCAATTGTAAATAGTTTTTTCTATGTACACTACAGAAACATAATTAGTTTATGTATATTTAGTTTTGTTGTTGTTGTTGTTGTTGTTTTTGACTCTGTCACCCAGGCTAGAGTGTAATAGCACGATCTTCACTCACTGCAAACTCCACTTTCTGGGGTTCAAACTATTCTCCTGTCTCAGCCTCCTGAGTAGCTGGGATTGCAGGCACCCACCACCACACCTGGCTAATTTTTGTATCTTTAGTAGAGGCAGGGTTTCACCCTGTTGGTCAGGCAGGTCTCGAACTCCTGACTTCAGGTGATCTGCCTGCCTTGGCCTCCCAACGTGCTGGGGTTACAGGTGGGAGCCACTGCACCTGAATATTAGTTTTATATCTTTAAAACGTGCTAAACTTTCTTAATCTGAGCAGTTTTATGCATTCCTTAACACTTTCTATATAAAAATATGTGTTTCCTATGATTTAGTACAGTTTTAATACTTGCTTTTCAATCTAGATGCACATAATTTATTTTCTTGCTTAATTGTACCTAGTTAGACCCTCTAGTAAAATGTTAACTTGAACTAATCTAGTCCTTGATCCTGGGGGAGGGAGGAAGTCTTTAAGCTTTCACTATTAGTTATGTTAGCTATATGTTTTTCTTAGATACCATTTATCAGCCCTCTAGTTGTGAGGTTTTTTGGTTGGTTTGTTTGAAAGAAACTGATATTGGATTTTGATTTTTCTATGCACTGTGATTATCATATGGATTTATTTTGTTCTCTGATAATATTGTGAATCCTATTAATTGGTGTCATATTCCTGGGATATCCCATTCCTGGGATAAATTCCAAAAGTAAAATGCAAAGAGAAAAGAAATGGGGGAAAAATCCCTCAGAATATTCAAGAACCATGGAACAATTTGAAAATGTGTAACATAAATGTATTTGAAAATTATATACCACAGGAAGAGAAAGAATAGATATAATAGAATAAATAAATGAAGTAATATAATTGAGCATTGTTCCAAATTAATAACAGATATGAAACCACAGATCTAGGAAGATCAGACAACACCAAAGACAAATACCAAAAAACTACAAATAGGCATATCATATTCCAACTGCAGAAAACCCAAATAAAATAAATTTTAAAAGAAATCTGAGCAAAAGACCAATAATGTTACCTCTAGAGGAACAAGAAAAAGGTTGCTAGACACTTTTTATAGAATTCTACAAAGGCAAAAAGAGAGTAAAGTAAAATATTTAAACCACTTAAAGAAAAAAAATACTGACCTAGAATTCTGTAACCAACAACATTACCTTTCAAATATGAAGGTGCTATAAAGATTTTCTCTGACAAAATATGAGAAAATTTTGTACCAGTAAATCATTTAGAGAAGAAAAAAATTAATATGTCAGAAACTTGGATCTATATAAAAAGGAGAAAAGCATTGGGGAAAGAATAAAGTTGACTTTTATAAAAAATTATTTTTTTATATTCATAATTGATCTAATAGAAAATGGTTTGAAGTAATAATAGCAACAATGTATTTTGGATTGTATCCTATGGATGGATTAGTATGATTAATAATAGCAATGTTAAGATGGATAGGAGGGAGGAATTCATAAAATTCTATTGCAAGGTACCTGCAGTTAGTCTGGAGAGGTACAGTATTATTTGACACTTTAAATATGGATGGCCTTAATAATAAATTAAAAACCAGAGACTGTCAGTTTGGTTAAAAAACAAAAATCCAACTGCATGTCTTCTACAAGAAAACCACTTTTTTTTTTTTGCAGGTGGAGTCTTACTCTGTCTCCAGGCTGGAGTGCACTGGTGCAATCTTGGCTCACTGCAACCTCCGCCTCCCAGGTTCAAGGGATTCCCGTGCCTCAGCCTCCTGAGTAGCTGGGACTACAGGCACGTGACATCATGCTTGGCTAATTTTTTGTAAATATTTTTTGTAATAAATATGCACAGATATCTGAAAAATTTCAAAACATTGGAAAAATGCTTCTAGATGATATGGGATAAAAGATGAAATCTAAAGAGAAATTGTGAAATATTCTGAACTAAATGAAAAATGAAATCATACTATCTCAAAATGTATAGGCTACAGTAAAAGCAGTAAATAAAGAGAAATCTGTAGCACTAAATGCATATATTATAAAAAAAAAGAAAGATTTAACATCAATAATCTAAACTTTCACTTTAGGAAACTAGAAGAAGAAATAATTAAATCTAAACTTAAGACAATATAAATAAATTGATTTGTTTTAGAAAGTCCAACCAAGAGACAGAAGAGAAAATGCATATTACTAATAATAGAATTAAAGTATAAGAATACTTATTCTATGGACAATAAAGTAATAAATTATTGTGGACAATGCCATGTCTACCATTTTGATAACCTAGATGCAATAGATCAGTTTCCTAAAAGACACAAACTACCATAACTAAATCAAGAAAGAATAGATAATCTGTATAAGCTTACATCTACCAAAGAAATTGAATCAATTATTAATAACTTTCTAAACAAAAAACAATAGCCCCAATGCTTTCAATGCTAACTTCTACAAAACAATAAAGAAAGAAATGGTAAAAATTCTTTATAGTCTCTTCTAGACTATAGAATTGGAGGGAACACATCACAATTAATTTAATGAAGCAAATATTATCCTCAGAAAGGCAGATAAATACCTTACAAGAAGCAGAAAAGGAAATGGAGAGTTGCTGTTCAATTGATGTAAAGTTTCAGTTGTGCAAGATAAATAAGTTCTAAAGAACTTATCTACAGTATTGGGTCAATAGTTAACAATACTGTACTGTGTGCTTAACAATTTGTTGAAAATAGATGTCATTTGAAGTGTTCCTATCACCAAAAGGAGGGGACAACAGGGAAATGTGTGGAGGTGATGAATATGACTACTAATTCTGGTGTGGTTCTCATGTCTGTATGTATCCACACTCATCAAATCATATAATGTAGCATGTGCACATTTTGACTATCAATTTTACCTCAATAATGCTGTTTAAGAAGAAGACATTACAAAAAGAGAGAGGAAAATGATATGGATCAACACCTTTCAGAAATGTATATGACAAAATCCTTAACAGAATATTAGCAATTTGAATTGAAAAGTATATTTAAAACTATACACCACAACAAAGAGAGATTTATTCCAAGTGTACAAGGCTGGTCTAACATTTGCAAATTAATTAATACAATGTATTACTGAAGTCATGAATTTATAACAACTTAGGCAGAAAAACAATGTGACAAAATCCAATTGTCATTCCTGATAACAACTCTCAGCAAACTAAGAATAAAGAATAAATTCCTTAATTTGATATAGAACATCTTTTGTAAAAGCCCAATATCAGAGACAAGGTAAGAATACTTTTTCTTATGATTTATGTAAACTATCATAGTGGAAGTAGTAATGTGATAAAACAAGAAAATAAAAGGATATATGTACTGGTGAGAAATAAATAAAGGTATCTTCTTCACAGATGACATGACAGTCTATGTAGAAAATTTCAAAGAACAAAAAAAAACTTCTATCAAGCAATAATAGAAGAACTCAGGATAATAGGTTAATATACAAAAGACAAGTACTTCACTACATAGCAGCAACAAATATTTCAAATGTGAAGTGAAAAACACAATATTATTTATTTGAGCTCCAATAATATAAAATATTTATGCATAAATCCAACAAAACTTGCATAAGATCTTTATGTGGAAAACTATAGAATTCTGATCAAATAAATTTCAAAAAGTCTAAACATTCTATGTTCATGGACAGAAAAAATCAATATTTTTGTCAGTTCTTCACAAAATAGACTCAACTATAAACACAACAAAATCAAACCCAAAATGCCATCAAATTATCTTGTGCATATTGGCAAACTGATATTATGCTTTCTATGGAAAGTGAAAGATCTACAATAAACAACATAATACTGAAAAAGAAAGTCAGAAAACTGACACTATCTGACTTCAAGAATTACTGTAAAGCTACAGTAATCAAGACAGTTTTATTATAAAAAATAGGTAAATATCCATAGAAAAGAATAGAACTCAGAAAAACACTCAGAAATAATTTACTGATCTTAGAAAAGGATCAAAGGCAATTTAGTGCAAATAAGTATATGAAAAAATTACAGTAACATATACTACTAAGACATTGCAAGTTGAAACACCATTAAAAGACCACAGCACACCTATTGGAATGGCAAAACTGCTGATGTCAAATGCTGGCAAGGGCGTGGAGTAAAGGAAATCTTATTCGTCACTAATGGGAATGGAAAATGGTTCAGGTAATTTGGAAGAGAGTTTGACAGTTTCTTAAAAAGCTCAATAAAGATAGGCGTATTATACCAATTCAATTGAATTGAAAGTGTATCTTCATGCAAAAACCTGCACATAATTATTTATAGCAGATCTATTCATAAATACTCTTCCCTTAAACTGAAAGCAACCAAAATTCTCTTTAATAGCTGAATGGATAAACAAATTAATACTTCCATACAACCAAATATTTTTCAGTGATTAAAAAAGAGATGAGCCATTAACCCATGGAAAGATGTGGAGAAACCTTAAATGCATAAGTCGAAGAAGCTAGTCTGAAAAGTCTGCACACTCCATGATTCCAAATGTGTGATATTATGAAAACCAAAATTACAGATGCATTAAAATGTTTATGGGTTACCAGGAATCAGTAGACGAAGCACAGGTATATTAAGAATAATGAAGTGATTTTGAAGAATACTCTAATTATGGATACACAACACTTGTGAAAACCCATAGAATGGTACAACACAAAGACTGAACCGTAAACTATAGACTTTAATGACAATGTATCAATTAGTTCATTAATTGTGAGAGAAGTACAAAACTAATATAAACTAATACAAACAGGAAAAACTGTGTGCAGGGGAAGGGACACATGTGGAAACTCTCCACTAGCTGTAAATCTTTTTTTGTAGTAAATCCACAATTTCTAAAAAGCAAAGCTTAAAGTTAGGAGCAACAAAAGGCTCTTAAAGCAATATTTTCAGTTCATAGGTAATTTGGCTTTGTCATCACCTGCATTCATATTTAAAGCAATCATTAAAGTATAAAAACCAAAATAAATTTTTAGTAGGATCCATACATATTTCAAGTAATGTGTTCATTTCACTAAGTTTTCAATGTACTGACATAAACTTCACAATCTTTTATCCTTTTTATATCTTAGAGATGTCTTCTCATTCATAACACTGAACATTTGTGTCTCTTTTCCTTTCTCTAATTTCTTGAAGAATCTGAGGTCTTTACTTGAGATCTTTCATTTTTTAGTATAGATATTATTGCTATAGATTTTTCTCTAAGTACCTCCTTTCATGTAGCTACATCTTACAAATTTTGATATGGTGTATTTTAATTTTCATTTGGTTCCAAATTATTTGAAATTATACTTCTATATCTTAATTGACCTATTAATCATGTAGAGCTAGTCTCATCTATTTTGACATTTTCCAGTTACTTTTTCATTATTGATTTCAAATTTAATTACATTGTGGTCAGATACTTTGATTGCTTGAATCTTTAAAAATGCACTGAGATATTTATGGCACAAAATATGGTCTATTTATGTGAACTTTAGATTTTCTATTCTGCTGTTGTTGGGTAAAGTGTGCTACAAATGTTCATTAGGTAAAGTTGATTAATAGTATTGTTTAGATATTCTGCATGGTCACTAATTTTCTATATGCTAGGTTTATAAAATATTGAGAAAATGGTTTTAAGATCTGAAACTCAAATTTTGAATTTTCCTTTTTCTCTTTACAGGTTATCAGTTTTTGCATCAAGTATTTTGAATCTCTGATATTGAGTACATATGTGTTTAGAATTCTAGCTTACTGGTGTATGAACCTCTTTATCATTATAAAATGACATAGTTTAAAAATCATAGTAACACTCTTTTATCTAATATTAATATAAGTACTCCAGTTCTTTTAATTAGTATATGCATATTTTATATTCTGTCATTTTACATTGAATATACTGTTATTTTTGTATTAAAAGTGAGTTCTCTTTTTGTAGGTGACATACAGTTGAATCACTATTTAAACATATCATTTTGTTATTGGTTTTCTATTTTCTTATCTGTTCCTTGTTTCTTTTTCATCCATTTTTTAAGGATAATTGGGTAAATTTTATGATTCCATTTTATCACATTTATGGGCTTACAAGCCATAATTCTTTACATTTTTAGTGCTTGCTTTAAAGTATACATAATTAACTTATCACAATCTACCGTTAAAATATAACTACACATAAAATGTTAATAATACTTAAACAATATTATATTTCTTCAATATAGTATAACAACTACACACCAAAATACTTATACTTCTCCCTCCCAGCCTTTGTACTAGTGTTACCTTACAGGTTTTTATCCCTACATCAGTTATTAACACTATAAAATATAGTTAGTATATGCTTTTTAACATTTACTATCTTATAATGAAATTTAATTACTTAAAAAAGAGTCTTTACATTGATTTCTATAGTTTCCATACCCTCGTATTTTTTTTCATTTCAGATATCATAGTTTTTTTCATTTCAGATATCATAATTTGGTTTCTTTGTATGCTAGTGGTTTTACTTAACAAATTCAATTTTTTCTTCATCTTCTTAAACATGCTGAATAGGCATAAAAACTGTTCTTAGTTCAACCATTGTGGAAGACAGTGTGGCGATTCCTCAAGGATCTAGAAATAGAAATTCCATTTGACCCAGCAATCCCATTATCGGATATATACCCAAAAGATTATAAATCATTCTATTATAAAGACACAGGCACATGTATGTTCATCGTGGCACTGTTTACAATAGCAAAGATTTGGAACCAACCCAAATGCCCACTGATGATAGAGTGGACAAGGAAAATGTGGCACATATACACCATGGAATACTATGCAGCCATAAAAAATGATGAGTCTGTGTCCTTTGTAGGGACATGGATGAATCTGGAAACCATCATTCTCAGCAAACTGACACAAGAACAGAAAATCAAACACCACATGTTCTCACTCATAGATGAGTGTTGAACAGTGAGAACACATGGACACAGGGAGGGGAGTATCACACACTGGGGTTTGTTGGGGTGCCCTAGGGGAGGGGTGGAAGGGGATAAGGAGGCTGGGGAGAGATAATACCGGGAGATGGCTGTATGGAGATAGCAAACCACCGTGCCATGTATGTACCTATGCAACAATCCTGCATGATCTGCACAAGTACCCCAGAACCTAAAATACAATTAAAAAAACAAACAAAAAAAAAACCTCGTCCTTATCCACAAGGCTATTCAATATAGACTCAATCAAAAGAAAATTGTTTTGTGTAATTGAAGTTAGCTCTACTATTTAATAGTTCAAGAAAAATTACTTTTTAGACCAACTTTTTCAAAAAGGTG
>CAUYQU010056340.1:0-24951 GCA_963574635.1 Cheracebus regulus
CTTCTTCCTGGTTTAGACTTGGGAGGAGGCAAGTGTCCAGGAATTTATCCATTTCTTCCAGGTTTACCAGTTTATGTGCATAGAGTTGTTTGTAATAAACTCAGTGGTTTTAAATATATTTACAAGGTTGTGCCACCAACACCATAATCAATTTTAGAACATTTTCATCACCCCAAAAAGAAACACAATATCCTTTAGCAGACAATCCTCATTCTCTCTTCCTCCTAGCCCTCCTAACCCTGGGCAACCACTAATCTACTTTTTTGTTTTTTTTTTTAAGAGATAGGGTCCTGCTCTGTCACCCAGGCTGGTGTGCAGTGGCACAATCATAGCTCACTGCAGTCTCAAACTGCTTGGCTCAAGTGATTGCTCTGCCTCACTCCTGTGTAGCTAGGACCACAGGCTTGTGCCACCATACCTGGCTAATTTTTAAATTTCCTTGTAGAGATAGGGTTTCACTATGTTGTCCAGGCTGTCTTGAACTCCTGGACTCAAGCAATCCTCCTGCCTCAGCCTCCCGAAGTGTTGGGATTATATAGGCGTAAGCCATAATGCCCTCCTATTTTATCTTTATAAATATACCTATTCTGATATTTCATATAAATAGAATTATACAGTACGTGTCCTTTTGTGTCTGGCTACTCTCGGAATAAAGTTTTCAAGGTTCATGTTGTAGCATGTATTGGGATTTTATTCCTTTTTATGGCTGAATAATATTATACTGTATGGCTATTGCACATTTTGTTGGTCCACCTATCAGTTGATAGATGGGTTGTTTCTACATTTTGGCTATTATGAATGCTGCTGCTTATGAATATTGGTGTATAAATTTTTGTGTGGACATGTTTTCAATTCTCTTGGGCATATACATAAGAGTGGATTTGCTAGAACATCTGGTATCGCCATGTTTAATATTTTGAGGAAAAATAAAACATTTTTTTTTGAGATGGAGTCTCTGTCGCCCCGGCTGGAGTGCAGTGGTGCGATCTTGGCTCACTGCAACCTCCACCTCCCAGGTTCAAACAATTCTTTTGCCTCAGACTCCCGAGTAGCTAGGACTACAGGCACACATGCCACACCTGGCTAATTTTTTGTAATTTTTTTAGTAGAATCGGGGTTTCACCATGTTGCACGGGCTGGTCATGAACTCCTGAGCTCAGGCAATCCACCTGCCTTGGCCTCCCAAAGTGCTGGGATTACAGGGGTGAGCCACTGTACCCGACCTCAAACTGTTTTTTAAAGCACCTCTACCATTTTACATTCACACTAGTAATGTATTACTAGTTCCAATTTCTGCAAATCCTCAGCACACTTGTTATTGACTTGTTATTGTCTTTTTTATTAGAGCCATCCTAGTAGACGTGAAGCAGTATCTTATTGTGATTTTGGTTTGCATTTTCCTAATGAGTAATGATATTAAGCATCTTTTCTTATGCATATTGTACATTTGTGTATCTTTTTTGGAGAACTGTTTATTTAAATTCTTTGCCCATTTTTTGTTTGTCTGCTTTTTAGATAGAATCTCATTCTGTTCTCCATGCTGGAGTTCACCGGTGTGATCTCAGCTCACTCCAACCTCTACCTCCTGGGTTCAAGTGATTCTTGTGCCTCAGCCTCCTGAGTGGTAGCTGGGATTACAGGCATGCACCACTATACCCAGCTAATTTTTGTATTTTTAGTAGAGATGGGGTTTCACCATGTTGGCCAGGCTGATCTCAAACTCCTGGCCTCAAGAGATCCACCCACCTCAGCCTCCCAAAGTGCTGAGATCACAGGCATGAGCCACCACACCGGCCTCCTTTGCCCATTTTTAAAATTCAGTTAAAACTGTACTTTTCTTGCAGAATTGCAAGAGTTCTTTTTATACTGTAGATACTAGACACTTATCAGATACACTATTTGCAAATATTTTCTCTCATTCTCTGGACTGTCTTTTCACTTTCTTGATAGTGTTCTTTGAAGCATAAATGTTCTTAACTTTGAAGTATAAATTATCTATTTTTTCTTTGGTTGCTTGTGCTTTAGGTGTCATATTTAAGAAACTACTGCTTAGTCAAAGGTTGTGAAGATTTACCCTTATGTGTTCTTCTAAGAGCTTTATAATTTTAGCTCTTACATTTATGTCTTTGATTTATTCTGAGAAAACGCACCATATTCTCTGAACTTTACATCTCTGCAGCTGCCATTTGTTGTCTTTGATTGGAATACTTCCTAGTACCCCAGTCTCTCTTGTCTGGCCAATTATACTTTCTTATCCTTCACATCTCACCACAGATGTGTCTTCTTTCAGCATGTGTTCTTGGATCAATCAAGAATGTATCAGATGCTCCGTTTATGCGATCAAAGCCTTCTGTACTAAATGCCCATCAGAATACTTGACTCACTGTACTACACTTGCCTTTTCTAGCCCTTAGTTATATGTTTTGTTAGGTTATAAACAGTGCCTTGTTTACCTTTAAATTTCCCCCAGCCTGGTTTTGGGCATATCATGGGCATTTGTTAAATATATATTTGATGAGCAAATACAATTACGTATTTCACAGCTTTATAATACTACTACGGCCAAACTTAGCTTAAAGCTACACCTTACACCTCAACTGAAGGAGGCTCCTCATTCAATTTGTATTTATTTATTGCTCAAGCAGGTACTTTTGCAGATTACGTATCTTTTAAATGAATTAACTCTGAAGCTGGGGGACACTCAGTACATTCTCTAAACGTTTCCTCATATATGCATTTTCTTTTATTATTTGTAAGGAGGGAGAATATCTTCAAACAATGGAGTCAGTGTTCATGTCAACTTTAGTGAACATGGCTGATTGATATATATTCTGTATTGGAATTTTCAACTTTCCATTTATGTTAGATATTCATGTCTGAGTACTGAATCTTTAACATCAATTTTGATCAGCATTTACTCAAGTGACTTCAATCTCTTACTCAGTAAAATAGGGAAAACTAACAAATGTGCCTGCTTGTTCATTTACCCAAACGCTGATTGAAATTAACCAAATACTAGGCACTATACTAGGGCCAGAGATTTAAATATCAGTCGTATGTTGCCTACATGAATCTTGCCCTCAAGGTATAATTCACTTTCAGTAGATGGGAAATAATCATTAAAAAACATGCTAAGTGCAATACGAATGTACACAAATACTATGATAGGAAAAAGCTTCCTGAAAGTGCTTTAAAAAGTAGAGTCTATAAACTGGAAGCCCACAGGCCAAATTCAACATACAGACTTTTTTAGGGGTCTGCAATGTATTTTTAAAATATTTGAATAAGTTGCCAATATATAAAAATGGGCAGTTATAAGACAAATCAGTATCTTTGAATTCCTTTACTTAAAAAATCTGCCCTAACTAGCCTATATCCAACAAGGGCAACATTCGGTTGGTACTGGGTAACAGCTGCCTCTCAGTCTCCACTCTGCTCACTTCACTCATTTATATTACCTGTGTTGTTTTATACACATATAAGACTGGGATGTCTTCTAAGAATAGGAGTAGTAGTAGGTCAAGCAAAAAGGAAGGGTTGGGGACAGGAGAACACTCTAAGCAGAAAGAGAAGGAAGAGACTTTTGTGAAAGACTCTTCGGTAAGGCAAGTCTTCTCAGTGAGTCTCCAGAACCTCTCCCTGAAAGTGTTTTTGCTTTTAGTCAAAATTTTCTTTTCACTTCTTTATACTGCCTAAACATTTCATCAGCTAGAGATTTTACTGCCGTACTAGCAATCTCTCTGAAAGCAAAACTCAGAAATTCAACCAAGTAGACTTTCCAGTATCAGAGATCCAGCTGGATAGAAGGAAGTCAAGTAGAGGTTCACTCAGCCAACACAATTAGCTACTGACTAAATGAAAAAGTTGATTGGAGGAATCAGAAAAAAAAAAAAAGCACTTACTTTAAATATTTTAATTTAAAACATTATTAATATTTTTCCATTCACCAATCTTTTTATGTAGGTCCAAAGCCTTTCCTTTGCGTATACATCAACTAACTGGAGTCCTATAATGTTGCATTTTCCATACCCAGAATGTCCTGCCTATAATTTCTAGTGTCAGATTCTTCTGAATATAACAAGAACTTAAAAAGCAACGTGAGTGCAGGATCTTTCTAGGATTCTTTTTCCTATAATATTTTACAATTCAATTAAGATAATCCATCATATCAATTGGCTAAAAAGTCACATGACCACATCAACAGATGCAGAAAAAGCATTTGACAAAAATCAATACCCATTCATAAACAAAAACAAAACAAAACAAAACAAAAAAAACCAAACGAGCACAGTAGGAAAAGGGAACTTTCTCATTTTCATGAAGAATCTCTACAAAAAACCTCTAGCTAACATCATACTTAATGGCAAGAAATTAAAAGCTTTCTTATTAAGATCAGAATAAGGCAAGAATGTCCCCTCTTACCACTGCTTTCAACATTGTACTGGAAGTACTAGCTAATCCAGTAAGATAAGAAAAGGAAATAAAAGGCTGGGCATGGTGGCTCACGCCTGTAATCTCTGCACTTTAGAAGGCCGAGGTGGGCAGATCACCTGAGGTCAAGAGTTCGAGACCAGCCTGACCAACGTGATGAAACCTTGTCTGTACTAAAATTACAAAAAATTAGCCGGGCGTGGTGGTGGGTGCCTGTAATCCCAGCTACTTGGGAGGCTGAGACAGAAGAATCGCTTGAACCAAGGAGGCTGAAGTTGCAGTGAGCTGAGATAATGACACTGCACTCCAGCCTGGGCAACAAGAGCAAAAACTCCATCTCAAAAAAAAAAAAAAAGCAAAAGAAAAAGAAACAAAAGGAAATAATAATAAGTATACAGATTGGAAAGGAAGAAATAAAACTCTCTTTGCTTGCAAATTACATGAGTGTATATGGAGAAAATCTGAAAGAACTGGCAAAAAACAAAAGAAAAAAAGAAAAAATCTTTCTAGAACTGATAAGCAATTAGGGCAAGGTTGCAGGATAAAAGTTTAATGTACAAACATTAACTGCTTTCCTATATACCAACGATGAACAAGTGAAATTTGAAATTAAAAACATATTACCATTAGCACTCCCCAAAATGAAATAGTTATATACAAACTAACAAAATATATGTAAGATCTATATGAGGAAAACTACAAAACTCTGTTGAAAGATATCAAAGAACTAAATAAGTAGAGGTATTCCATGCTGATGGATAGGAAGACTCAATATTGTCAAGATGTCAGTTTCATCAGTTTAATCTATCAATTCAAGGCAATATCAATTCAGTGCAATACCAATCAAAATCCCAGCAAGTTATTTTGTGACTACTGATGAACAGATGCTAAAGTTTAAGACTCAGCAGAGTCAATTCAATATTGAAGAAGAACAGCAAAGTTGGAGGACTGACACCACTTGACTTGCCATGAAACTACTATAACTGAGACAATGTAGTATCAGTGAAAGAATATGTAAATAGATTAATAGAACAGAACAAAGAGCCCAGAAGTAGACCCACATATAAACAGGCAACTCATCTTTGAGAAAGGAGCAAAAACAAAGGCAATACAGTTGAGCAAAGATGGTCTTTTCAACAAATGGTGCTGGAACAACTGGGTATCTATCTGCAAAAAAATTAAATTTAGACACAGACCTTACCCCCTTCACAGAAATTAACTAAAAATGAATCACAGACCTAAATGTTAACCACAAAACTATAACATCCTAGATGATAACATAATAATATAGGAGATAACTTAGATGACCTTGGACATGTCAGTTATTTTAGATATGACAACAAAGGAACAATCCATGAAAGAAATCATTGACAAATTAGACTTCATTAAAATTTAAAAAATGTTGCTGTGAGAAAGATAACATCAAAAAATGAAAAGCCACATACTGAGAGAAAATATTTGCAAAAGACACATCTGATAAAGAATTGTTATCCAAAATGTACAAAGTATGCTTAAAACTAGACAAAAAAATTAATTAACTCAAATGGGCCAAAGACCTTACCAGACTTCACCAAAGAAAATATACAGATAGTTGGGCTGGGTGTGGTGGCTCATGCCTGTGGTTCCAGCACTTTGGGAGGTGGAAGTGAGGGAGCCTAGGGTCCAGGCAGTGCCCAAGAGCTTGAGACGAGCCTGGGCAACATGGTGAAATCCCACCCCTACAAAAAAAATAGAAAAATTAGCCGGGCATGGTGGCATGCATCTGTAGTCCCAGCTACTGGGAGACTGAGGTGAGAGGATCACCTAAGCCTAGGAGGTTGGGAGGTTCATGCTGCAGTGAGCCATGATTGTGCTACTGCACTTTAGCCTGGGTGACAGAGTGAGACACTATCTCAAAAAAAGAGAAGAGGTACAGATAGTACTTAAGCATATGAAAAGATGTTCAACATCATATGTCATTAGGTATAGTTGTCCCTTAATATCCATGTGGGATTAATTCCAGATTTCCTGTGTATACCAAAATTTGTAGGTGCTCAAATTCCACAATTGGCCCTGTAGAACTCATGACTACAAAAAGTCAGCCTTGTACCCACAGGTTCTGTGGCTCTTGAATACTGTATTTCCACCCTGAACTGATTGAATCTGCAGATGCATAACCCAAGGATAGATACATAAGGTCAAATATAACTGCAAATTAAAACAATAATGAGCTACCACTACACACCTATTAGCATGGCCAAAATCCCAAACACTGACACCACTAAATGCTGACAAGGATGTGCAGCAACAGGAACTCTCCTTCATTGTGTGGGAATACAAAACAGTACAGATGTTTCAAAAGACAGTTTGGCAGTTTCTTACAAAATTAAACATACTGTTGCCAGACAATCCAGCAACTGCACTCCTCAGCTTAGTATTTACCCAAATGAATGGAAAAATTACGTCCACAAAGAATCCTGCACACAGATGTGTATAGTAGTTTTATTCATGATTGTCAAAACTTGGGCATAACCACGATGTCCTTCAGTAGATGAGTGGCTAAACTGTGATACATTTAGATAATAGAATATTATTCAGTGCTAAAAAGACATGAGTTATGAAGCCATGAAAAGACATGGAGGAAACTCAGTTCATACTACTAAGTGAAAGAAGTCAATATGAAAGGGCTATTTAAATTGAGCATCCCTAATCTGAAAATCAAATTCAAAATGCTCCAAAATCTGAACTTTCCTGAGTTTCCACTTGATGACCCAAGA
The DNA here is from genome assembly GCA_963574635.1 of Cheracebus regulus. Taxonomy (NCBI): domain Eukaryota; kingdom Metazoa; phylum Chordata; class Mammalia; order Primates; family Pitheciidae; genus Cheracebus; species Cheracebus regulus. The sequence goes on from CAUYQU010056340.1 coordinate 7,188, forward strand.
GGAAATTAAAACAATAATGAGCTATCACTACACACCTATTGGAATGCCCTAAATCCCAAACACTGATACCACCAAATGCTGACAAGGATGTGGAACAAGAACTCTCCTTCACTGTATGAAAATACAAAAACCAAAAATTCCACATGGGACTTCACATAATGAGTCACAATCAAAACACTGGCACTTGATACTCAGCTTATTCAACTTGCCATTGTTTGTTGTTGTTGAACAGCTGGCACAGGTGCACTGGTGACGCTACTGTGCTGCTTATCCTGAACACATTATTTTTTCACTGTATTAATGATATTTCACTGTATTAATGATAATTTGACATCCTGGATAAGGCAAAACTATGGGGACAGTAAAAAGGTCAGTGGTTGCCAGAGGAGTAGGATAAATAGGTGGGAACATGGATTTTCAGGGCAGTGAAACTTTCTACGTGATATAATGGTGGATACATGTCACTATAAACCTGTCAAAACTCAGACTGGCCAACACCAAGAGTGATGGACACTGTGTAAACTCTGGTGATGATGTGTCAATATAGGTTCATTGATTGTAACAAATGTAGCATTCTGGTGCTGGTGATATTGATAGTTGGGGAGGCTGTGTGTGTGGGGGGGACAGGGAGTATATGGGAAGTCTCTGTACTTTTTGCTCATTTTTGTTGTGAATCTAAAAGTGTTCTAAAATATAACATTCATTCATTTTAAAATTACCATACTATATTTTTAGAATATTATAATTACATAATTTATTATGCCAGAGAACTGGTATAAAGAGGTTTGGGAATAAACACAACTGATTTTGATATGCATACAATTTAACTGGAAGAAAGAAAAGAGGCTTACTAGAGAGTAGCCTACCAGCTGTGAACGTTTAGCTAAAAGCAATCAGTAGGCTGTGGATATTAATCAATATGTTTTATAGCAGGAATGAGAATACTGGCTAATCCTGCCAGGCAGTTAGCTGGGGTTCAGTTACGTGAAATTCAGTTAAAACTCTTTCGCCATAGGTTTTTACACAGGAGATGAGGGAAAAGATGAGGAGAGAGAAGGGGTAATTTGGGAGTAATTGAGTACTTAGGTTTTGGGGGAGGGTTTGGGTAGGAGAACCCTATTAGGGTCTAAACATAGGCTTAGGCTGCTTCAAGAGGAGGGCATAAGGAGGGGTGTGTTTGGTTGGGCACTGGGTGGCTGGGGGAAGGTGGTGGACCGAAAATATGACACTCTAGACTTAGAATTGATATTAAAAATGTTGGTAGGATACCATAGGAACCAAACTATCCATTCAACAAATATTATCTACCATCCTGGGAATTTTCTATGCATTGGGAATATAGTAGCCATCAAAATAGGCCAAGATCCTTGTCCTCATAGAGCTCACGGTGTACTGGAACAGCCAAAAAACAAGATAAAATAAGTAAAATGATACACAGTAAGAAGTATCAAGAAAAAATAGAGCAGGGAAAGAGGTTAGGAGCAGTTCAAAGAAAGTAGGCGTCTGCAATTTTATATACAAAGGCCATGAAAGGCTTCACTGAGGTAATCTTTAGGGAAAGACCTGAAGGAGATAAAAGACAGAACTATGCCTGCAGGTGGGGAAAGACTGGCCCTAGCAGAAGAAACAGCTAGTGCAAAGGAGTCCACCTAGTGTGACTGAGGAGGTGGCAAATGTGGCTGGACTGAATTAGTAGCAAAAGGAGATGAGGTCTGAAAGCTAACTGGGGCTACTGGAAGGTTTTGAGCAGATAAGGCATAAAATCTTACATGTTTATAGGATCATTCTGACTGCTACTTTGAGAACAGACTGAATGAAGGCAGAGAGGGAAAAGGGGGAAGTAAGGAAATCACTTGCGAAGCAACTGCAACAAACAGCTGAAAGAATTAGATTAGAATGATAGTAGTGGAGATGGTGAGAAGTGGTCAGATTCTTGATATATTTTGAAGGTAAAGCTAATTTATAAGTTCAAAATAACTGGAAAAAAACATCAGGACTACAATCTACAAACTGTGACCTGAATATATTTTAAGCGTAGTCTTATAATCAGTTTAATAAAAAATAGAATTTTTTGAAGCTAAATATCATGGGGTTTTTTGGCCAAAAAAGAAATAATCCAGCCTGCATCTAATGCAAATGCCTACAGATTTTATATTTCAACAGACATTTGTTGATCACTTTCATTATGTGACCAAGATTGTGTTTGGTATCAAGTGATGTGTAGCTTTGCTTTATAGAAATTTACAGTCTGTTATCTTCCTTGTAGAGTTACTGTTCTCGAAAAATAAAAGGTGGGAAAAAGAGGCCAGAGTTAGAAACAAAAATTAATCTTCTATCTTTGGCCTGAATATGATTGTTTTTTCTGAATTCCCTATGTGATAGTATATGATTTTTTTGAAGTAAAAATTTTAGAAACTTAAATCAGGTATTTTCTTAAAAATCACTCAAGTACTAGATCAAAAGAAACAGGCACAGTTCAGATTTATTTCTAGACAGTTGGAGCACTGTACCTGCCTGTTGTCCTCTTAATGAAATGTTAATGGAAAATTATCACTATTAGGACACAAAATGTGTTGTGAAGAAAAAAAAACTCCACAAAACCAAAACAGCTAGGAATAGTATTTTATATCAGTTTTTTTTTTTTTTTTTTGCAAAGCATGGTGATAACGCAGGGAAAATCAAAAAACACTTCCTCTTCCAAAGCAGAATTTGTCATTTTACAACCAGGGTGTTGCCTTTTGAGGTTACCGTCCACCTCGTGGGCTTTTTCATGGTGCCTGTTGGTCCCAAGAAGCCCTTCTTACACAGGCAATCTAAGCACTACTTTTACTATTGGCAAACAAGGAGGTGATTGCCCAAGTAAGACAAGTTCTGGGCCAGTGCCTGAACTAAGAGTTAAAGTAATCCAATAAAACCTGGAATTATTTCATTAGTGTATAGTACTTCCCCAATTTCCTGGGACATGGGTGTAGTATGAAACAGTAAAAAGGCAGGTGTATATAAGCTGGGATGCGACTGCCAGTAAAGCCTTACTGCCCCAGGAGGCCATGTGATATGTGAAAAGGCGTTGCCAGTGAGTCAATTTTGTATTTGGAGGAAGAAAACAAAAAACAAAACCAAGCTTGTTTTAAGTACAAAAAGTTAAAAAAGTTAATGTTCTTGTTTGGTAAAGGTACATATGCATACTTTTTACTCACATCTTGGTGCTTCACATGCAGGGTATATCAGAAAAGAGAATTTATGTGTTTCTCAAGGGAAGACATGAGTTTTTTTTTAAAGCTGAAAAACAATGTTTTTCACAGTTTATCATATGTCACTATGTTAGGCATCAAAGATACAGAGGTAAATTAGATTTGAAAAAAACCCAACAACCCTTATTATTTTACAGTTCATAATCTAGCAGGGGACAGATGAGCAAACAGTTAAAATGTATGTGGAAAGAGGGTAATGGCTGATGTGTGTAATGGTATTTATTTAAATATACGAGAAAAACAAGTAAAGAGGAATTGAATGGGTGGGGTAACTGGCTAAGTTAACTTTTAATTATCCTAAAAAATTAACAGATGCACTGGAGAGCTGAAGGAAACAGAAAACCCCAGCTAAAAAACACCTGAGAAGGACCACACAGCTCTGGGTCCTTACATGTTTGGAAATCTAGATTCATACCAAGGTAGGTAGCTCTAAAACAAGATAATTCAAGGCTGGAGTCTGCCAAAAACAATGTAATTAGCATAGACGGTAGTCCTCCCTTATCTGTGGTTTTGCTTTGCCAGGTATGTTAACTCATGGTCAACTGCAATCCGAAAATATTAAGTGGTAACTTTCAGAAATAAATAATTCACAAGTTTTTAGTTGTACACTGTTCTGAGTAGTATGATGAAATCCCAAGTTGTCCTGCTCCATCTCACTCAGGATGTGAATCCTCCCCTTGTCCAGCATATCCACGCTGTATACACCACCTGTCAATTAGTCACTTAGCAGCCTTCTAGGTTATCAGATTGAACATCACAGTCTCGCAGGGTTGGTGTTATTTTACTTCACAATGGCCCCAAAGCAGAGGAGCAGTGAGGCTACCAATCTGGATATGCCAAAGAGAAGCTGTAAAGTGCTTCTTTAAGTGAAAAGGTAAAAGTTCCCGACTTAAGAAAGAGAGAAAAAACCCCCACATATACTGAAGTTGCTAAGATCTACAGTAAAGACAAATCTATCTGAAATTGTGAAGAAAGAAAAATAAATTCATGTGTACTATATACAGGGTTTGTTACTATCCATAGGTTCGGGCATCCTACTACGGGGCTTAGGACATACCCTCATGGATAAAGGGGAACTACTATATGAGAAAGCAGAAGCAACAAGAGTCCCTAGTAACTGGACCCAAATATAAAATTCATAGTTAACAATTCCAGAGAAAGGATCCTTATTGGTTCAAGGAACACTGCTCCTTTATTTTCTTACATTTTATGCGGCTCTTCAGCTCAAACCTGCAGCTGTGAGGCAACACTGAAGAGAAGAGGTAGAAAGAATGTTTCTTTCTTTTACAGGCAATACATCCTAAATCGTTTACCCTCTCAAAAGCCAATGAAGACTGCAAGTAAGAGACGACATGTTTGAGAAGGAAAATGGAAGAACATTCATAAAAACTATGATAAATGGAAATTAATCCAATCAAAGTGTTTTTCATTTTAATCAACTGACTTACAAATTAAATTTTCTTCCTAAGGTTTCCTAAAATAAAAACAGAGGACATGGGATAGCAGAGGAATTTCCTCAGACAAATGCTGAAAACAGAAAAACTCTAGTTACAGGGAGGGAAAGCAGTTAGTGGTCTTTATTACTCTTAACAGTAAGATGAAACTTAGAGTTTTCCCTACAAGATGAATAGGCACGATTGTAACATGTTTTAGTTTAAACTGAAAAAAATTTAAAAACTCAGAATTATTTTGCTATATTTTGCCTTTGAAACCTAATGACAATGCTCAGGACTTCAGAAGGTTACAAATAGCCACAGAATTCAAATATGACATATTTAAGCTCTGTAAGACCAGTCTCCTAGGAACATTTCTCCTCTGATAACCTACTTAATATGATAAGTCTTCAACTTTCATACGCAGAGCCTCAGCTCTCACCCTACCATGGTAATTCAGAACAAGTGGTTAGATTTAATCTTTTTTGTTTAAAAGCTACTGATTGTTTCTTTTTTCAAGGTGAAACAAAACAGAAAAAACAAGTTTAAAACCACATTAGCTATAACTTTCATTGTATCACTTCAAGCTTCTTGTTTAGTGCACTTACTAAAATCTGACAAAATCTGTATTTTCAGCATTGCCTACTGCTGTTCAAAGGTCCACTTAGCCCAGGAAGGAAGGGACTAAATCCAGGGAATAAGAATCTACAGAATGATTTGTTTTGTTCTTTCAACATTAAACGCATTGACTTGTGTTAGCAAGTACTTCTGTCATGAACAGAAGTCTCCTATGGTACCAAGTAGAGGCATTATATGAGCATCTGCTTCACTATCCATATGCAAAATGGGGCTAAAACTTATTCTGTTTACCTCAAAAGGATACTGTGAGGATCAAATATTTCTTTACAAGCTTTGAAAACAATAAAAGAATGTGAAAGCTATTTTAAAAATTATATTACAAAGTTATCAATGAAATATGAGAAAGCATATAGATTGTAAGTATATTAAAAGAATAGATACAGGCTGGGCATGGAGGCTCCCACTTGTAATCCCAAAACTTTGGGAGGCTGAGGCAGGTGAATTGCTTGATCGCAGGAATTTGAGACCAGCCTGGGCAACATGAAACCCTGTCTCTACCAAGAATACAAAAATTACATGGGCATGGTGGCACGCGCCTGTGGTCCCAGCTACTTGGGAGGCTGGGCTGAAGTGGGAAGATTGCTGGAGCCCAGGAAGTCGAGGCTGCAGTGAGCCATGATTGTGCCACTGCACTCCAGCCTGGGTGACAGAGTGAGACCCTGTCTTAATAATAATGATGATGATGATAATTAATACATAAGATAATAATTAATGGAAGGAAATATATAAAAATGTTCAAAGTATTGGGAGGCTAAGATGGGTGGATCACTTGAGGTCAGGAGTTTAAGACGAGCCTGGCCAACATGGTGAAGCCCTGTCTCTACTAAAAATATAAAAATCAGCCAGGCATGGGGGTGGGTGCCTGTAATTCCAGGTACTCTGGAGGCTGAGGCAGGAAAATGGCTTGAACCTGGGAGGTGGAGGTTGCAGTGAGCTGAGATCGTGCCACTGCACTCCAGTCTGGGTGGCAGAGTGAGAACCTGTCTTAATAATAATAATAGATACATAAGAAAAAAGATTGGAAGGAAACACATCAAAATGTTCAAAGTGTTGGGAGGCTGAAATGGGCAGACCACTTGAGGTTAAGAGTTTAAGACCAGCCTGGTCAACATGGTGAAACCCTGTCTCCACACTAAAAATACAAAAAGTAGCTGGGCGTGGTGGTGGGCACCTGTAATCCCAACTACTCTGGAGGCGAGGCAGGAGAATTGCTTGAATCTAGGAGGCAGAGGTTGTAGTGAACTGAGATCGCATCACTGCACTCCAGCCTGGGTGACACAGCGAGACTCTGTCTCAAAAAAAAAGTTCAAAGTAGTTATGTCAGGGTGGTGAAATTATGAACAATTACTTTCCAATCTTTGTTTAAACTCCTCAACCTTCAACCTTCAGCAGTTTGGTTATGTTACTTTAAATAAAGAGGAAAAGTGCCATCAAGGATCACAGATGTTTTAAAATTAAATTTTAACTTCACATGCAATACTTGCATACTTTCTTTTTTAAAAAAAATATGAGCCTGGGTGCAGTGGCCCACACCTGTAATCCCAGCACTTTGGGAGGCAGTGGCGGGTGGATCATGAGATCAGAAGTTCAATACCAGCCTGGCCAACATGGTGAAATCCTGTCTCTACTAAAAATACAAAAATTAGCTGGGCGTGGTGGTGGGTGCCTGTAATCCCAGCTACTCCGGGAGGCTAAAGCAGGAGAATCGTTTGAACCTAGGAGGTGGAGGCTGCAGTGAACAGAAATGCACCACTGCACTCCAGCCTGGGCTGAGAGTCTGACTCAAAAGAAAAAAAAAGTAAGAAAAATATGGCTACCCAGAGAGCTAAAATTCCCTTTGGCCAGACTCTCCATACTCCCCTTTCCAGAAAAACACCATTAGAAGAGTTTCTAGCTTATTGCTGAAAGATGCCTTAAAGATAATTGTTAAAGATATATTCCTTCTCTCTCTCATCAGAATTAGCATTATAGGGGCAGAGAAGAGTAAACATGTCTAGCAGGAAGAGTAAGAGCCCAATTTATAAACCTCATGCTTTGTATTAAAAATTCCCTTAAATTCCGCATTCAGTTTTATAAAGCAGTATTTATTTTAACACAAAAATTAATGTTTTAAATTGTATGAGGCTAGGACAAGAATCATGTAGCCTCAAAACAGTATTTCCCCATGAGTGTAATAACACACAGCACAGATTCAGTTCATCTTCTTGACACATTTTGATACTGAGGGGAAAACAGTGTTGTGACTTTCTTATTGAGTATCTCCACTATATAGCAATAGATTCACAAGTTCTAACTCAATTTGTATCCTGTTAACTTTCCAGATAAGTTACATGAAAATACACTGAAATTATCAAACAAGAATACCATTAATTATGGGAAAACAGACCATGAAAATGAGCTCGGCATTTCCTTAAGAGGTTTAACTTTGAAAATTACAATACACCTGAGTTTGTTATATGTACATCCTTATGTCACTGGCAGGAAAAGTAACAAGGTTTTGATCAGCTGTTGTTTTCCTTCTTACCAATATACCTTAAGATAAACCTAAAATGTAATGTGCTTGATTAATCTCTAATTCCACTGGCATATCTGTGCCTTCAGAAATTTGACTCCAAAATTGCCTTACGTGAAAAGGAACAGTTATTGGTACTCTTAAGCTCATCATTACAATATTTTTTCACAGAAGCTTCTCTGGAGGCATTTATTCTTACTAGAAACTCTCTCCAAATATTTAATTTGGCCCTGGGTGTTTAGTAACATTAGAATATTTAAAAGACAAAATTGACAAATTACAATCAAGATGCAGTAATGTGAGCCATGAGGAGAAAAAGCTTAATTGTGATTTCTACAACAAATTCACTCAAAATCTGAGGACAAAAATCACCTCAAATGGGAGGGCATCTCAGTTAATATTGAGGGCTCTGAAGTCAGACTGCTTAGATTCAAATGTCACTTATTAGCTGTGGGACTTGGGCAAGCTAATCAAAATCTCTGAACCACGGTTTCTTATCCTGTAAATGAGAAGAGTAATAGTACATACTATATAGAAGTTATCTCAAGAACTAATCTGTATAAATAAAGCAGGTAGTATGGTGTCACCATATAGTAAGATCCTAATAACAACAATTATAGCAGTAATTGCAGCAAGAATTTATTGCTTACTAAGTACCAGACACTATTTTAAGAGCTATACATGTATAATCCCACTTAATCCTCACATCCACCATATCAAGTAGATATAATTAGCTCCTATTTTATAGTGAACAAATTGATCCACAGAGGGGTTAAGCAACCTACTCGTGTTTACTGTGATAGTCACCATGGCTATTTAAAAATATTTAGATCTCCTTTCAGAAACATAGGAGGATTGTACTTCCTCACTGTCTCAGAGAAGACGCAAGGCCATGTAACTGATGGTCAATGAAAGTGAGTGACATGATTCTTCTGGGCAGAAGATCTGAGTCTATAAGCAATTTGTTGCATTACCATCCCCTGAAAACAGTGATTGTGGAAGTATATATTATGATGGAGTTTACATCAGCCTGGTTGTATAAGTGACCACAAATAGCGGAGCCCCATGTTGACTCACTTTAGACAAATAGCATAAGTGAGAAAAGAAAGTCACTGAGATTTTGTGGCTGTTTATTACCACAGCAATTGTAAATAGCAATAATATAGCCTATCCTAACTGACACCTTCTCAGTTAATAAATCTCAGATTTAAGTATCATCCTTAACTACTTATTTATAGTTAATGCCCAAGGTTTCAAATTATGGGAGAAAACAAGTACATTTCTATCCATTTACTTCTTTTTATGTGTGTGAACCAACAAAAGTTCACTATTATCTAGTTTAATACCACAATTTAAGAATTGTCGGTCTAAATGTCTTCATGATGTTAGGCTAGGCAAAGAGTTCTTAAAGAAAACAAAACACTAAACACAAAAGAGAAAAGTGATAAATTGGAGTTCACTACAGTTCTGTTCATCAAAAGATCATGTTAAACAAGTAAACAGGCAAGCCATAGACTGGGAAATCATATTTGTAATATATATATATTACTTAAAGATTCATATTTAGAACATATAAAGAACTCCTAAATATCACTAAGATTAAAAACAAATGATCCATTTTTTTAAAAAAGAGGGGCTAAATATAAAACAAGCACTTCATAAAGAGACTATCTAACAATGTAGAAAAAGAGGTATACTATATACCCAACAGAATGGCTAAAATAACAACAACAAAAAAATGACAATACACAGTGATGGCAAGGATGAAGAGGAACTGAAATTCTCTTACGGTGCTACTGGGAATCTAAATGGGGGCAATCACTTTGGAAAATGATTTAGCAATACCTGTTAAAATACACCTATTCTATGAACCAGCAACTCCATTTCCAGTAATATATCCTAGAGAAATGAGTGCATATAACCAATGGAAGACATGTATGAGAATGTTCATAGCAGCTTTTTAAATAATAACCTCAAAGTGGAACCAACCCATGTGTCCATCAACAGAAGCACGGGTATGTTATGATATAGTCCTACAATGAAATCAGTGGAATACTATACAGTCTAAACTATTGCTACATGCAACATGGATGAATCTCATAGATATAATGATGAGCAAAAGAAGCCAGACTCATGAGAATAAATATCCTATAAATAACTTTATATGAAGCTCAATAACAAGTAAAACAACTATATAGTGACAGAAATCAGAATAGTGGTTATCTCTGGTAGGCAGAGAGACGGTACTAACTGAAGAGCCTCCTAGAGTGATGAAAATATTAACAGACACATATATATCTATGTAAAAATTCATCGATGTTTGCACTTTACTGTATATACCACGGTTTTAAAAAGTAACAGAAAAAAAAAAAACAAACAGCATTGGTTAAGATGAGAATTCCAGGATTAGAAGGTCCCACAAAGATCAGTGAGTCCAATGATACATCCAAGGCTCAGCCCCAAACCTGAAAGTCTCTCTTGGGAATGTCTACTCCCACTTCTGAATAGCTCTGACAATTGGAAAGCTTTTCTTTATAATGAACTCCAAACCTATCTTCAAGGAGCTTCAATCCTCATGTTCTCCTGTTAGGGAAATACAGAACAAGTGTGCTCCCTCTTCTACACATATCCCCTCAATTATTCCAAGACTTGCCTGATGACTGCTGAGCTTTCTTTTAGGATTCTCTCTGTATATTTTTAGTCCATGTTTCTTTCATTTGCCTCTTTCTCTATGACTCTGCTGAAATTTACACTTTCAACCGAAGTGTTCTAAAGTTATGCTTCAACCTGAGCTGATAACCAGCTTGTAGAGTTTTACCCAAAATATTAATTTTAAATGTATGTTAACAGTATATAGCTGGCCACATGTGTAAGTTTATGAGAGCAGGAAGAGAAATCTCTTAATGCTTAATACATTCAAATATCAGAATTCCTCATGAGAGACTGAATTTAGAGAAGGCTTATCCTTATACACTTGAGCTGGGAAGATGAGAAGGTTACTTCTTAGATAGAAAAAAAGTCAGTGGTGATTATTTTGACCTATACAATAAGTATTATTATATGGAAAGCACTGGTTATGCTTAAAGCAAGAACCATAATGTATTTCATGAACAAACAGAAAAGTATTTCCCTAACTTCAAAGAGCCAACTGAAGAATTCATGGAATTGTGTATTTTCAGGCATTTAAAAAAGTGTCAAAGAGTCAAAGTTTAGGAAATAAATGCAAAAGCAAAATGAGATGTTTCTCATACTTAAGATGATGTGTGTTTTAGTAGTAGTCAGGCCTTTATTTAAAAAGCCAAATCCTAACAGTTTGCCCATACTATCATTCCATATCTTTGACTGCCCTTTTACTACTATAACCTCATGTTCTTACTGTTTTGTCCTTTATTGCACAGACTAGAACAATAATTGAGACAGAATTAACAGACAGATTATCTGCAAGATGAATAATACAGAGCAGATCTTGATTCCATACATCCAATGTATGTACTGCATGGCTCTGGGGAAGTTTTGAGGAAGAAAAGTTACTTATGGTGGTACTTTAATCTAAGAGAAGTTCTTGCAGGAGAAAAAGTGCCATAAGGCTAATGATTCTATGGAATTGGCATACAAACATGGACTGATAAAATGTTTAAAGACAATGAAGGTCATATATCAGGCTGAATCAGGGATATCTCATATAGAACAAAAGTTGTCATCAGCATAGTAAACTGAAGGCTATGCTGCTCACTGCTCAGTGGTGCACTGACTGACAAAGCAGCAACTAAACAGGGGAGAATATCCTACTCAGTATATTTAGCGCTTTACATCAAACTATCAAACTTTTCTCAGTTCTCTCAGAGCTACTGGCCCTCTCCTTTTAGTCAATTAACACTTGATGCTTAAACTCTAGTACCTTCAGCAGGTCATGGGATTAAAGAAAAACAAAAAACAAACAAAAAACCTTTTAGTGTCAGTAATCTCATCACTTTCTGCTGTAATTTCTTGTGTACATATCTGTTTTCTCCACAGAAAACACTTTGCTCTGAATACCCTTCTAGCTTCTTCATGGATTTACCCTCTTTCAACCATGATTATTCCTTTTTATTTCAGATATAAAGACACTCTGGTCCTAAAAAAGAACAAAACAAAACTCATAACAAAACCATCCATTAATTTCTATCTTCCTTCTAGCAATTAGTAGTTCACTTACCTTTTCTTCATAACCAACCTACTTGAAAGACTACCCTAGTTTTCGGTGCTACTCATTCAATCTGAAACCTACAGTAATTCTATCCCTAACTCACTCAGACACCAATAATCTCTAAATTGTTGATTTCAATGGACACTTTTTAATCTTCACCTTAATTAGTTTCTAACTGGCGTTTGATGCTATAAATGACTCTTCTTCAAATTCTTCTCCCACTGCTTCCAGTATACCCTGCTCTTATTTTTCTCCCATTTCTTCAGTCATTCCTTCAGGCTTTGGCCTCCTTACTCTACATGTTTTTCTAGTAATCTCTCTTGGTTCTAATGTTTCAACAACTATTTATACTGATGACATCTACACCTACCCCTTTTAAATTCCAAGGCTGAATCTCAAATGGCTAAAAGGAAATCTTTCTCTGGTGTGCCACAGGCAACTCACACTTAACACATATAAAACAGAGTCCACAGTCTTTTCCTCAAAATAGATTCCATTTCCCACGTTCTCCGTCACTTGCGGGTACTCTACCCTGTCATTCAGGCTAAAAAACCTAGGAGACATTTTCAACACTTCCTCTACCCTTCCCTCACATTCAATCCCTTTCCAAGCCCAGTGATTGTGTCCTGTCTTCTATGTTCTCTTTTTTTGCCCTGATTACTCTAACAGCCTCCTATCTGTTCTTCCTGTCTCCAATCTGTTTCCACATAGCTGTCATTGATCATTCTAAAATACAAATCTAGTTAGTTACACATGTCATTCCTTGTTTAAAATTATTCAAGCGGCTACCCACTGCTTTTAGGTGATTTTCACTTTTTTAAGATTTTCTGTTTAGGCCAGGCACAGTGGCTCACACCTGTAATCTCAGCACTTTGGGAGACCAAGGCGGATGGATCACTTGAGGTCAGGAGTTCGAGACCAGCCTGGTCAAAATGGTGAAACCCTGTCTCTACTGAAAATACAAAAATTAGCCAGGTGTGATGGTGGGCGCCTATAATTCCAGCTACTCAGGAGGCTGAGGCAGGAGAATCACTTGAACCCAGGAGGCAGAGGCTGCAGTGAGCTGAGATCATACCACTGCACTCCAGCCTGGGCAACAGAGTGAGACTCTGTCTTAAAAAAATAAAAATGTTTAGCTGGGTGTGGTGGCTCACGCCTGTAATCCCCGCACTTTGGGAGGCTGAGGCGGGTGGATCACCTGAGGTCAGGAGTTCGAAACTAGCCTGGGCAAAATGGTGAAATCCCGTCTATAAAAATAAATAAATAAATAAAAATAAAAATTTCTGTTTAAATGCATAAATGTTATGCTTATTTTTAATGTTTAAGCTTTGAATGTTTTACAGCAAGGATATTACTTTATCATTAGAATAAATAATAAAACTTGGTTTCATGATAGTGAATGAACACCCTTAAACAAATTTTGGGATCAGGAAAGGAAATCTTTTTTTTTTTTTTCTAAAGACGGGGTTTCACCATGTTGGTCAGGCTGGTCTTGAACTCCCGACCTCAGGTGATTCGCCCGCCTTGGCCTCCAAAGTGCTTGGATTATAGGCGTGAGCCACCGCGCCCAGCCAGGAAAGGAAATCTTAACATGTTTAAGTGATACAGAGCATAAAAAGTTTTAAAAACTACTAAATGATCTCTCTCACACAGTTTTCACATTTTTGGTACCCTCTGTTCTGTATGAAACATCTTACAAATTTACTCCTTTGAGGAGTAAGATCCAGCTAGCTTGCTAAGACTATATACACATTATACATGTATATAAGAAAGTATATGCTAACATAGGTATAGAAAGATTGTAAAAATATATCTACTCTTTGCCAATGATATTTCTGTCAGACAAAACTGCTAAAACAAATAAGAGAAGATCACAATTCTTAATAAGGCTGAACGTTAGATACAATTGACCCAAGTCTTTTTTGGTAAATAAATGAATCTATATATTGTCCTCAGTATCATGCATTCCAAGAGAAAGATTGTAACTAAACACAAGAGAAAAATCTGTCAGTAAGAATTCTGCAAGTAGTTTGTTTTGCTAGAAAATAAATGGCTAGCACTCACATTGTCTTTCTGACAAAATAAAGTTGCTCTTTCCGCTTTTAAGAAATAAACAAAAAACTACCCCATTACATTTATTTAATAGAGTCTCTAAATTGGCAAATAAGACTGTTTTTATATATGTGAGAGTTCTCTGTACTTACATCTCCCTATCCCCCTCTATGACCAAAATGTGCCCTATTTGTATATTACTATAGTACTACAGAAATAACTTCAATATTCTTCATTTCTTTCACTAGCTCTAGAGTTAGTGATCTACATATTAAAAACCCAAAGAAAGAGCCTGCAGTAGCAACCAGAGGATTATGAAATTCAGAAACTTATTTAGTCATACCCAGAAGCAGACATTTATAAACTCTTATGAGCTCCCAGTTTTATTGACCTGAGAATAGTTATGAATCTCTGGCAAATCTGCAAATATCAATCAATAAATGAAAGTTTAAAAATTATTTCACTCCGAGAGAATAGTAATTTTGCTAAAGGTAGAATAAATAATACTAAAGTTAGAAACTTGGCCTTTTCTAAGCATTCAAAATTTTCATTCTTCTTATTTCACCTGCTTCCCCATCATGGCACTGAACTTGCTAATATGCATATAGATATTCATCATATTTTTTCAGTTTATAGGAAGTTTCTAAATAAGGGATCTAGACTTTAGGAATAAATAAGAATACCTCATTTACTATAAAGAAATATAATAAATCTTGAAAACATTTCCTCTTGAAATGAAATTTATCTGGTCTATAATTGGTAGTAAACAGGCATTTTTTCATGGGTTTTGGGAAATGCTAGTAGCCTGAAGCCTGTTTCAAATTGTTGGGCTTATAATTTTCTACCAAACATACAATTAAGCATCTTATTATACTAAAATCAGCTTCAAAAACAATAATTTAATTAAAAACTACATCTAAGATGAAGAAAGCAAATACAAGCTATATAAGAAAATGCAGAATATCTTGTAATATCAAACCATAACAGAAGTGTATAACTTATAAAACAAATGAATATATTAATATTGTGAAGTATGGTCATTTTTTGCTTTGTTCTAATGAAAAGACATGTCGTATACTTACTATGGTTGCATTGTGGCATATTTATGTGACTAAAATAGCTAATAATCTTTGCAAACAATATTGTAAATCTCAAGAGTAAGCAAATGTGATTAGACTATCTTTCCTTTGTAGGGGCCTACATATATATATATATATATATATATATTAAAATTCAGTTTGGCTGGGTGTAGTGGCTCACATCTGTAATCCCAGCTCTGTGAGAGGCCAAGGTGGGAGGAGCCCTTGAGCCTAGGAGTTTGAGACCAGCCTGGGCAACATAGCAAGATACTGTCTTAAAAAAAAAAAATTAAAAACCTAGCTAGGTGTGGTGGTATGTGCTTGCAGTCCAAGCCATTTGGGAGGCTGAAGTGCCTAGGAGTTCAAGGCTGCAGTGAGTGATCATGCCACTGCACTCCAGCCTGTGCCACAGAGAGACAGCCTGTCTCAAAAAAACGAACAAAATTGCAGTTCTAGAAAAGACAAGTTATTTAGTCAAGACTGCTACTGAGAACTCTCTACCTCTCCTTGCAAAAAGTTTCAATCTAGGGCCAGGTACGGTGGCTCACGCCTATAATCCCAGCACTTTGGGAGGCCGAGGTGAGTGGATCATCTCAGGTCAGGAGTTCGAGACCAACCTGGCCAAAATGGTGAAACCCTGTCTCTACTGAAAATACAAAATGTAGCTGGGCATGGTGGCAGGAGCCTTTAATCCCAGCTACTCCATAGGCTGAGGCAGGAGAATCACTTGGAGATTGCAGTGAACTGAGATCACATCATTGCTCTCCAACCTGGGCAACAAGAGCAAAACTCTGTCTCAAACACACAGCAACAACAACAAAAAAAACAAAAGGAACCTTCAAAACCATGCAAATACATGGAAATTAAATAATCTGCTCCCAAGTGATCATTGGGTCAACAATGAAATCAAGATGGATATTTAAAAATTCTTCAGGCCATGGATATTTAAAAATTCTTCAGGCCAGGCATGGTGGCTCATGCCTGCAATCTCAGCACTTTTGGAGGTTGAGACAGGTGGATCACCTGAGGTCAGGAGTTCGAGATTAGCCTGGGCAACATGGAGAAACCCCGTCTCTACTAAAAATATAAAAAATTAACCAGATAGGCTGGGCGTGGTGGCTCACACCTGTAATCCAAGCACTTTGGAGGCCAAGGCAGGTGGATCACCTGAGGTTGGGAGTTCAAGATCAACCTGACCAACATGGTGAAACCCCGTCTTAAAAAAAAAAAAAAATTAGCCGGATATGGTGGCATGTGCCTGTAGTCCCAGCTACTCAGGAGGCTGAGGCATGAGAATCACTTGAATCCAGGAAGGAGAGGTTGCGGCGAGCCGAAATTGTACCACTGCCCTCCAGCCTGGGTGACAGAGTGAGACTCTGTCTCAAAAATAATAACAGTCTGGGTGCTGTGGCTCACATCTGTAATCCCAGCACTTTGGGAGGCTTAGGCAGGTGAATGACTTAAGATCAGGATTTTGAGACAAGCCTGGCCAACATGGTGAAACTCTGTCTCTACTAAAAATACAAAAATTAGCTGGGCATGGTGGCAGGCGCCTGTAATCCCAGCTACTAGGGAGCCTGAGGCAGGAGAGTCACTTGAACCCAGGAAGTGGAGGTTGTAGTGAGCCGAGATCACTCCATTGCACTCCAGCCTGGGCGACAAGAGCAAAACTCCCAAAGTTTTGGCCTCCCAAAGTGCTGGGATTATAGGTGCGAGCCACCGTGCTTGGCCTATTTTTGTATTTTTTGTAGAGACAGGGTTTTGTTGTGTTGCCCAGGTTGGTCTCGAACTCCTGGGCTCAAGTGATCCTCTTGCCTCAGCCTCTGAAAGTGTTGGGATTATAGGCGTGAGCCACTGTGCCCTGCCAGGCCGTGCCGTGCTGCTTGTCTGCTGACATTTTGAGTAGCAAAGATACAATTTTCAAATATCATAACTCAGCTTTAACAACTGTTAACTACTGGCTAGTTTTGTTTCCATCTCTCATCCATTCTCTGCCTCAGATTATTTTGAAGTAAATTGTGGACATTCTATCATTTACCTGTATTTCATTATGTATTTCTTTAAAAACTTCAAAGTATTTAGCTGAGCGTGATGGCACATGCCTGTAATCGCAGCTACTTGGGAGGCTGAGGCAGGAGAATTGCTTGAACCTGAGAGGAGGAGGTTGCAGAGAGCCAAGATCGAGCAACAAGGGTGAAACTCTGTCTCAAAAAAAAAAACAAACAAAAAAAAAACTTAAAAGTACTTCCTTTGAAAAATATAATCACAATAGCATCAGCAGCTCCCCAGAAGTTTAACAATGATTCCTTAGTATCGTCCAGTATACCGTCAGCATTCACATTTCCCTGAGTGTCCCATGAATACTTTTTTTTTTTTTTGAGATGGAATTTCACTCTTGTTGCCCAGGCTGGAGGGCAATGGTGAGATCTTGGCTCACCGCAACCTCCACCTCCTGGGTTCAAGCGATTCTCCTGCCTCAGCCTCCTGAGCAGCTGGGATTACAGGTGCTCACTACCACGCCTGGCTAATTTTTGTATTTTTAGGAGAGGCCGAGTTTCTCCATGTTTGGTCAGGCTGGTCTCGAACTCCTGACCTCAGGTGATCCACCGGCC
>CAUYQU010056342.1:0-29101 GCA_963574635.1 Cheracebus regulus
TCAAGCCTTGTTCTCTTGCTGATGAGGAGCTGCGATCCCCTGTAGGAGGAGAGGCATTCTGATTTCGAGTGTTCTCAGCCTTTTTGCACTGGTTTCTTCCCATTTTTGTGGATTTATCCACCTGTCGTCTTTGTAATTGCCGATTTTCAGATTGGGTCTCTGAGTGGACGTCCAGCTTGTTGGTTATGAAGTTTTTCCTGTTTCTAAGTTTTCCTTTGGTGGGGGGGCGCCCCTTCCCCACAGAGCTGGGCCTTCCCGGGTTCAGCTGTGCTTGTTCTCAGTCCTCAGCGCTTCCAATTGCTGTTCTCCTTGTGGGGATGGGACCAGCCGAGCCCGACTAAGAGGGCACCCAGTCTGTACACTCCGCACCGAGAAGCGTCGCGCCAGCCAAAAAAGTTGCACTGGCGACCCATGTGGCTCCCTCGCCGGGAATCTCCCAGTCTGTGGGCATCAAAAATTCATCTGCAATTGCGGCATCCATTCGCTCTCTGCGCTTTCACTGGAAGCTACAATCCTGAGCTACTGCTACGTGGCCATCTTGGATCTCTCTCCCCAAATAACACTTTTATAATCATTCAGTGATTCCACGGAATGCAAGGCGTGTGCGAGCCTACACCAGTGTCACGTTGGTGGGTTACAGAGGGCTGCCTTACGTTTAGCCTTACCTTTAATAGTTCTGGTTGCTTGAGAAATTTAAATAATACTTTCTGATGATGACATTGCCATTGGCATTTGCCATGATGTATCCATGAGATAGGACTGTTCCAGCACTGAGCGGTTGGGCTGGAGACCCTCTCTAGAGCCAATCAGGACTCACCCAGCATGACCCCATGGGCATCATCCACAGATATGTGGGGCACAAGGTGCCTTCCCCATGCTCCCAGCAGGTCCCTCAACCATCTTCCCCTTACATGGAACAGAACACAACTCAGAAAAGCTGAACTGGCAATGTCTGCCTTAAAAAAAGCAGAAAGGCAAAAAACGCTGTCAAACCCCACATCACCACAGAATGACCTCCAGCAGCAGAGAGAAATCAGCTGGGGCTGGCTGAGGCTGTCCTGTCCACCCCATTACCCGCACCATTAGTGGGGAGGATTAGGACTCAACTGCACATCCAAAGTTTCTGTAAATAACTCATTTCTGTTTGAAGCAGATTCCCCTGCCATTAATTCAGGGAGGGCTCACACAGAGTGCTGCAGTTACTTTGCTTTGTGAGTTAATGTCCCATAAGCTCAAACTTGTCGCCAGGCTAGGCACAGAAGATGTTTACCTCGCCTTCTCGACTGGCTGTCCTAAAACAACTGCTCCTGTGGGTGCTGGTGGCTGGTAAGGGTCAGGGGGTTGGGGGCGCTGAGGAGGTACTGCTTGCCCCATTTTTCTCCCCCGTTTGCCCCTCGCATACCCTCTTATGGCCACACCAGGTCACGCTGCTCTAGCAAGACCTGAGCCTCCTCGTGTGGGGAAGGGCACAAAATCTGGCCACTGTTCCCTACGCTCATGTCCCTGGGAGATGGACTCCACGGCCCCACATGATGTCAGGTCAGATAAGCCCCTTGTTTCAGGAATTCTCAGAGCCAGTGGGCACGGTGACTGTGTGTGCAGATGGCCACGTGTATCTGGCTGTAGGATTATTTTCTCCTACTGAACAACGGTCAGGGTTTTACAGTATCAGTGACAGCATTGCAATGAAGAGGACATCACATCTGTGCACAACTCCAAGGCTGGCTGTCCAGGAACCCAGTTCTGCACTTCGGATCATTCCTGTGGGGGTTTTGAGGTTCTGCCCTGAAAGGACTTGGGGTACTCACCCAGGTGTCAGGGGTTTGAAACCCAGCAGGGCTCTGATACCATTTCCTGGAAACAAGTCTGAACCTGCTACCCAAACCAGCCTCCCACTGCCTCCCCACAGCGGAACTTACCCACCCCACTGGCCTCCCCACCTCATAGCAGCAGAGCCCCTCACGCCCACCCCTAGCCCTTGACCTGCACCCAGAGCTTCACGTGACTATCCCGAGCAGCCAGGGGACAGTGCTGGGGATAGAGATGGTTTGCGGAGGTAGAGGAAAAAGGGTTGGGAACACAGCCAGGCTACCTTTGATATTTTACCATCACCCAGCAACCAATGACTTGTAATGACGCAGACCTGAGTTCAGCAGGTGTGGTGGCCCAGAAATGTACAGCACCTCAGACCCTCTATCAGCAGACAGCTCACGTGCCCGCTGGCCTCCCTGGCTCTGCTGTGGTGTGGGCCAACCAGCCGCTCAGGGCTCCGGCTGACCTGCCTTGACCAACCCATTGCAGCCAGGCAGGCCAGCCACACGCTCCCCGACACTTCTGTGTCTGCATGAGATGCCACTCTGCAGCAGGGGGATGTGGAACCCAGAGCGGCTGCTGAGGAGGCTCAGGATGTAACCCAGGGCTGCTGACTCCCTGTGGGGACAGCTTTGACCAGTGGAACGTAGAAGCCAGAGGAGAGCCAGTGGATGCATTCCGCTCCCCTCCTGTGGACTCCCTGGAGCCATCGTCCCTTGCAGCTGACCCAGAGTAATCTGCCAAGCTAGGTCATCTCAGCCCCTTGTGAAACGGTAGCCAGCACAGTTGGGACTCACATGGTGTCACTGCAGGGAAATCCTTCCTTGCCTCAGTCTCTTGCCCCTCACTCTCACCGCCCTGGGTTTACGCTTCCCAAATAGAGTGCCAATGCTTTAGATTCTTGCCTCAGGCTCTGTTTTCTTGGTTAAGACAGATTCAAACCAAATGGACACAGAAACTGAAGAACAGCCATGGGGATTTCTATTTCTTATACTATTGCAGATAAGATGCCCTGAACAACCCCCTGAATCAAACAAATAGCTGAATTCAAATAAACTTATAAAACACATCACAGATCATTCATGAAAGCAAATAAATCACAAGGAACAAACAGAGGGAAATCAAGAACCCCAGGAGACAAGCTGTGCCAAGGCCAGCTTTCAAATCCAGGTTTCCTACAGAACCCTGCACATACTGAGCAAGTCTGACGGTGACAGCGGGCTTGGAGGAGAGGAAAGAAGCCTGCGGATCTTCCCAAGGTGGGAAGCACAGGAGAGGACCCTTTGTAAAGCAGAAACTTCAAAGGGTAAATGAAACATTTCATGAAATTGTGCACAGACATGCAGGAAACATTCCTTTCTCAGCCCTAATATGAAACTAGTAAGAACAGATACTCCACTTGATCTTAGCCAAAAGGCCAAGACAGAATTCAGCAGTAACATTGAGGAAGGACAAAAAATACCCCAAGAATTTATGAACTCAAGGCAGACCTCAATGAAGTTGATGATCCAAATTCAGTCTAACCTCATGTGGTCCAAATTTTAAGCTGATTTACTTACAAAAATGATCCTATACTGGAGACACCCCTTTCCCTGCCATCCAGGTGAGAAGCTGAAGGAAATACAAATCTTTCTGGGGAAAATTAAGTCAAAGACTCAAAGAATTCCAACTAATATATTTACAAAGCAAATGAACAGTTTACAATCAATAATAATAAGAACTAAGGAAACAAATTACCATAAAAGTCAATGTCTGAATGACAGATTTATACACAGATGAAGAGACAAACAGTGAACTGGGAAATAGACTCAAAGAAATTACATCAGAATGCAGTCCAGAGAAACAAAGAGACAGAACACTTAAAAACAGCTGAAAAACCATGGAAGATGGAAACAGAGAACCTATCATACATGTAAGAGTTTTTGAAGGAAATAGTAGAGACAACACATGAGAGGCAATATTTGAAGAGACAATGGCTGAGAATTTTTCAGATACCTTAAAGACACTGAACAGATTCTTGAAAGATTCAGGGAACCCAATAAATCCAAAGGAGGATAAATAAAATAAATTTACACCTAAATATATAATAGTAAAACTGCAGAAATCAAGGAAAGAGAAAATCTTTAAATATAGCCCTAAAGAAAAAAAAAACAAGATTATTTACAAGGGAATAACAATTAGATTGTTGACATCTCACTAGTATCACAGAAGCCAGAAAGTGGCATAATAATTACCTGAATGTTTATATCTCTTCTAAGACTCGAGAAATTTTCAGCTATTACTTCATTAAATTTTCTATGCATTTCTCCATCTCTTTTCCTTCTGGAATTCCTAAAATTTGAATATTTGTTCACTTGATGGTGTTCCATATGTCACATAGGATTTTTCTTTTTTCTTTTTTTGGTCTGACCAGGTTATTTCAAAAGCTTTGTCTTTGGCCAGGTGTGGTGGCTCATGCCTGTAATCCCAGCACTTTAGGAGGTCAAGATGGGAGGACTACTTGAGCCCAGGAGTTTGAGACTAGCCTTGGCAACATAGTAAGATGCCATCTCTACAAAGTTTAAAAGCTAGCCAGCTGTGGTGGAGCAGGCCTGTAGTCCCAGCTGCTCAGGAGGCTGAGATGGGAGGATTGCTCGAGCCTGGTAGCTTGAGGCTGCAGTGAGCCGTGACCATGCCATGCAGCCTGGCTGACAGAGCAAGACTGTCTGAAAAACAAAGCAAAACAAGACAAAACAAAACCAAAAAAAAGTGCTGGTTGCTCTTTCTTCAAATTCAGAAATTCTTTCTTCTGCTTGATATAGCTGCTGATTGGAGCTCTTGGTTGTATTTTTTTCCTACTTAGTTCATTGAATTTTTCAGTTGCAGGATTTCTGTTTGGTTTATTTTTGAAATGTATTTCTTTGTTGAATTTCTATTCAGATCAATTATTTTTCTGATTTCTTTGTTTTGTCTTTCTGTGTTATCTTGTCTCTTGCTAAGACTTAAGATTACTATTTCGAAATTCTTTTCAGGCAGTTCATAGATTTCCTTTCCTTTGGGGTCTGCTTCTGGAGAATCATTGTGTTCCTTTGAAGTTGTTGTGTTTCCTTGCTTTTTCATGTTTCTTGTGTCCTTAGGTTGATAACTATGCATCTGTTGTAATAGTCACTTCTACCAATTTTATGAAGTAGCTTTCTTAGGGAAAGACTTCTTTTCCTATGTATCTATAGTGTCAGTTGGGTAGGGTACTTTGGCTTTGGTTCTGAGTGTGTGCTGTAATGTAATCTCTGTATGATTTTTGTGGCTGTAATTAACATCAGTAGTATCTGCAAGTTCTTCAGTAGCTTAGGTTGTGATTGTTTCCAGAGGCCGTGTTGATGCTTTGCTGGAGACCAAGGTGCTGTATAAGCTAGTCCTCATTACCCTGGGTCGCAGCAGTGGTGGTGGCAGCAGGCAGGGCTTGCTAGTCCTTGGGCCCCTGGATGGCATGTGCAGGCACCAGCATTGTGGAAGACATCCTTGACTTACTCTTTTTTAGTATTTGTGATTGTCCATTTTTCCAATATTTTGTTGGGGATTCCAATTATGTGTATGTTACATTTCCTTTGCCTGTTACCTCATAGTGTATGAGGGGTTTCTTTTCTTCACATCCCTGCCAGCATTCATTATTGCCATTTTTATTTGGGTAAAAGCCATTTTAACTGGGGTGAAATGATGTCTCATAGTTTTGACTTGCATTTACCTGATGAGCGATGATATTAAGCACCATTTCATATACCTGTTTGCCATTTGTATGTCTTCTTTTGAGAAATGTCTACCCAGATCTTTTGCCCATTTTTAAATCGGACTATTAGATTTTTTTTCCTATTGAGTTGTCTGACCTCCTTATATGTTCTGGTTATTAATCCTTTGTCCAAAGGATAGTTGGCAAATATTTTCTCCCATTCTGTGGGTTGTCTCCTCACTTTGTTGACTGTATCCTTTGCTGTGCAGATTTTTAACTTGATGTGATCCCATTTGTCCATTTTTGCTTTGGATGCCTGTGCTCTTGGAATAGATTCAAGAAATTTTGCCCAGACCAATGTCCAGGAGAGTTCCTCAGTGTTTTTAGTGGTTTCATAGTTTTGAGATTTGTCTTTAATCCATATTGATTTGAGTTTTGCATACGGTGGGAGATAAGTGTCCAGTTTCATTCTTTTGCATACGGATATCCAGTTTTTCTCCAGCATCATTTATTGAAGAGATTGTCCTTTCTTCCAATGTATATTCTTGTCATCTTTGTCAAAAATAAGTTTACTGTCGATGGATGATTTCTGGGTTATTTTTTTTAATATATATATTTTTAAAGATCTAAAGATCACTTTTTTTTTTTTTTAAATGGAGTCTTGCTGTGTCACACCAGGCTGGAGTGGAGTGGCACGATGTTAGGCACTATTCCAGGATATATGCTTTTTTCCTTTAGTACTTTAAATATGTCATGCCACTCTTTCCTGGCCTGTAAGTTTTTCACTGAGAAGTCTGTTTCCAGACTTGAACCCCCGCCTCCTGGGTTCAAGCCATTCTCCTGCCTCAGCCTCCCAAGTAGCTGGGATTACAGGCACCCACCACCACACCTGGCAAATTTTTTGTATTTTTAGTAGATGGGGTTTCACCATGTTGGTCAGGCTGGTCTCAAACTGACCTCAGGTGGTCCACCTGCCTCGGCCTCCCAAAGTGCTGGGATTACAGGTGTGAGCCACTGTACCCGTCCCTGGGTTCTCTATTCTGTTCCATTGGTGTGTATCTGTTTTTATGCCAGTACCATGCTGATTTTATTACTACAGCTCTGTAGTATAAGTTGAAATCAGTTAATGTAATACCTCCAGTTTCATTCTTTTTTCTTAGGATAGCTTTAACTTTTTTGGGTCTTGTGTGTTTCCAAAGAAAGTTTTTTTTTTTTTTTTTTTTTTTTTTTTTTCCTATTTCTGTTAAGAACGTCATTGGTATTTTCAGAGGGACTGCATTTAATATGTAGACTACTTTGGGTTGTATGGGTATTTTAACAACATTGGTTCTTCCAGTCTATGAACATGAAACATCATTCCATTTGTGTGTGTGTGTTCTCTTCAATTTCTGGCATCGATGTTTTATAGTCATCACCTTAAAGATCTTTCACTTCTTTAGTTTCTTCCTAGCTATTTTATTTATTTATTTATTTATTTATTTTTAATAGGGATCCTTAATCTGACGGGCTTCTGGGACATCTCCTACCTATTTTATATATGTAGCTATTGTAAATGGGATTTTTTTCTTTATTTCATTTTCAGATTGCTCACTGTTGGCATACAGGAATGCTACTGATTATTGTATGTTGGTTTTGTATCCTGCAACTTTGCTGAATTTATCAGTTCTAATAGTTTTTCAGTGGAATCATTAGATTTTTCCAAATATAAGATTATATCCTCTGCAAACAATGATAATTTGACTTCTTTTCCAATCTGGATGCCCTCCAATCTGGATGCCCTTTATTTATTTCTCGTGCCTGACTGCTGTAGCTAGAACTTCCAGTATTATCTTGAATAGTGGTGAAAGGGGGCATTTTTGTCTTGTTTCAGATCTTAGGAGGTTTCAGTTTTTCCCCATTAGTATAATACCAGCTATGGGTCTGCTGTACATGGCTTTTTTTTTTTTTTAATTATCATGAAGGGATGTTGAATTTTATCAGAAACATTTTCAGCATCAATTGAAATGACCATATGGTTTTTGTTCCATTCAGGAGTATATTGTTTAATTTGCATATATTTGTATAGTTTCCAAAATTCCTCATTATTGATTTCTAGTTTTATTCCATTGTAGTCAGACAAGATATTTTATATACTTTTATTTGGAATTTTTAAAGACTTGTTTTGTGGCCTAACATATGGTCTTGAGAATGATCCATGTGCTGAGAAGAATGTATATTCCACAGCCATTGAATAAAATATTCTGTAACTATTAGGTCCATTTGGTTTACAGTGCAGATTAGCTCCAAAATTTCTTTGATTTTCTCTCTGAATGATCCGTCCAATGTTGAAGGTGGAGTGTTAAGTCTTCAGCTATTATTGTACTGGGGTCTATCTCTCTCTTCAGCTCTAATAATATTTGTTTCATATATCTGTGTGCTTCAGTGTTGGGTGCATATGTACTTAAAACCGTTACTTCATCTTGCTGAACTGATCCCTTTATCATTATATAATGACCTTCTTTTTCTCTTATTACAGTGTTTGTCTTAAAATCTATTTTGTCAGATATAAGTATAGGGACTTCTCTTTTTTGGGCTTTCCATTTGCATGGAATATCTTTTTCCATGACTTTATTTTCAGCCACTGTATGTTTTCATAGGTGAAGTGTGTTGTTTGTAGGCAACGGATTGGTGGGTCTTGTTTTTTAATCTTTTCATGGGAGAGTTTAGCTCATTTACATCAGTGTTATTATTAAGAAGTTAAAGGCTTACTCCTGCTCTTTTATTATTTGTTTTCCAGTTGTCTGGTGCTCTTATCTTCCTTATTTCCTTCCCTGTTGTCTTTCTTTTAGTGAAGGTGATTTTCTCTTGCGGTATGTTTTCATTTCTTGCTTTTTATTTTTGTGTATCTGTTGTATGTTTTTTGATTTGAGGTTACCGTGAGGCTTGCAAATATCTTATAACTCATTATTTTAAACTGATGACCACACTGATTGCAAAAACAAATAAGCAAAGAGGAAACTAATAAAAACTACATTTTCCCTTCATCCTCCCATTTTTTAATGTTTTGATGTTTCTCTTTAAATCTTATTATACTGGCTGGGCATGGTGGCTCACACCTGTAATCCCAGCGCTTTGGGAGGCTGAGGCAGGCAGATCACCTGAGGTCAGGAGTTCAGGATCATCCTGGCTAACATGGTGAAACCCCATTTCTACTAAAAATACAAAAAATTAGCCGGGCGTGGTGGTGAGCACCTACTCAGGAGGCTGAGGCAAGTTAATCACTTGAACTCGAGAGGCGAAGGTTGCAGTCAGCCTAGAGTGTGCCATTGCACTCCAGCCTGGGCAACAAGAGCAAAACTCCATCTCAAAAAAGTTACTGTAGTTATTAGTTTTGATAGGTTCATCTTTTTGTCTTTCTACTCAAGATATGAGCAGTTTACACACCAAATTGCAGTGTAATAATATTCTGTGTTTTTTCCTGTACTATCACCAGTTAGTTTTGTACCCTCAGATGTCCTATTGCTCATCAACATCCTTTTCTTTCTGATTAAAGAACTCCTTTTAGCATTTCTTGTAGGACAGGTATGACGTTGATGAAGTACCTCAGCTTTTGTTTGAGAAAGTCTTTTTTTCTCCTTCATGTGTGAAGTATATTTTCACTGGATATACTATTCTATGATACAAGTTTTTTTCCTTTAGTACTTTACATATGTCATGCCACTCTTTCCTGGCCTGTAAGGTTTTCACTGAGAAGTCTGTTTCCAGATGCGTACTGGAGCTCCTTTGTATGTCGTTTCTTTTCTCTTGCCAATTTTAGGATTCCTTATCCTTGATCTTTGGGAGTTTAATTACTAAATGTCTTGAGGTAGTCTTGAGTTAAATTTGCTTGGTGTTCTATAACCTTCTTGTACTTGGATACTGATACCTTTCTCTACTGGGAAGCTCCCTGTTATTATTTCTTTGAATAAACTTTCCACCCCAATCTATTTCCCCTCTAAGGCCAGTGACTTAGTCTTGTCCTTTTGAGGCTATTTCCTCAGTCTTGTCGGTACACTTCATTCTTTTTTATTCTTTTTTCTTGTCTCCTCTGTGTATTTTCCAGTAGCCTGTCTTCAAGTTTATCCATTATTTCTTCTTGATGAATTCTACTGTTAAGAGACTCTGATGCATTCTGCAGAGTGTCAATTGCGTTTTTCCAGAATTTCTGCTTTTTATTTCAATCTATTTATCCGATTGGATTCTGAATTCCTTCTCTGTGTTATTTTGAATTTCATCTCCTTAAAACGGCTATTCTGAATCTCTTTCTGAACAGTCACTATCTCTGCCTCTCTAAGGTTGGTCAGTGGCACCTGACGTTGTTTGTAGAGGTCACGACTTACTGAATGGCCCTGATGCTTGTGGACGCTGGTCAGTGTCTGGGCACTGAAGAGTTGGGTATTTATTGTAGTACTCACAGTCTTGGCTTGCTTGTACCTGCCCTTCTTGAGAAGACTTTCCAAGTATTCAAAGGAACTTGGTCTTTGGTCATTGTAGCCATATCTGCATTAGGGGGCACCCTAAGCCCAGTAACACTGTGCTCTTGCAGAGTCACAGAGGTACTGCTTTGGTGGTTTTGGGTAAGATCTAGAATTGCCTGGATTACCAGGCAGATACTCTTGTTCTATTTCCTGACTTTCCTCCAAGCAAACAGTCTCTTTCTGTGTTGAGCTGCCTGGAGCTAGGGGAGGGGTGACACAAGCACCCCTTTGGCCACCACCACTAGGACTGTGCTGGGTCAGACCTGAAGCCAGCACAGTACTGTATTTCACCCAAGGCCTGGGGGACCACTGTGGCTACCACCTATGTTCACTCAAGGCTCAAGGGCTGGACAATCACCATGTGGCAAATCTAGCCAGGTTAGTGTCCACCCCTTCAGGACAGTGAGTTTCCCCTGGACCTGTGCTGATCCACAGACACTGTCCAAGGGCCAAGGCCTAGAGTTGGGAATCTTAGGAATCTACCTGATGCTCTATGATACTGCAGCAGAGCTGGCATCCAAGCCACAAGACAAGTTCTTCCTACTCTTCTCTCCTAGAGCAGAGGAGTCTCTCCTTGTGGCCGCCTCCACTCTAGGCCCCTGGCAAGTACTGCTGGGCAACCACCAATGTCCACTCAAGGTCCAAGGTCCAGTCAGCTTGTGGTGAACGTTGCCAGGCCGGGATCTTTCCCTTCCAGGCAGTGAGCTCCCCTCTGGCCCAGGGCAGATCCTAAAAATGCCATCCAGGAGCAAAGGCCTGGAACTGAGGGTGCCCAGAGCCCATTTTGTGCTCCACCCCACTGTGGCTGAACCAGTGCCTAAGCTGCAGGACGAGGTCTCCTTTCCTCTTCCCCCTCCTTTCCTCAAGCAGAAAGAATCTCTCTCTGTAGCTACCATAGCTGGGAATGCGCTGGATCACACGTGAAGCCAGTGTGGCTCTGAATCTCACCCTAGGCCCTTGGCAAGTACTACATAGCTACCACTGATGATTCAGGGCCTAAGGGCTCTTTAGCCAGCAAGTGATGAATCCTACCAGGACTGGGCCCTTCCTTTTAGGGCATCAGGTTCCTTTCTAGCCCAGTTTGTGTCTAAAAATCTCAACAGGGAGCAAGGACCTGGAATAGGGGCCTTAGGACTTTGCTTGGTGACCTATTCTACTATGGCTGAGCCAGTATCCAAGTGGCAAGACAAAGTCCTCTTTATTCCCTCCTCAAGCAAAGGAAGGAGTCTCTCCTGGAGCTATGACCTGCACTGTCTGGGGCTGGGGAAGGGGTGACACAAGCACTCCCTTGGCTGCCCCAGCTGATGTCTTACTAGATCATGTGCACCTCAAATCCACTGGCTCCAAGCCCAGCACAGCACCAGGACTTGCCCAGGAACTGCAGCTCTTGTGGCCTAGACTGCATTGCAAGTTTATTGAAGACCCCAGAACACTTTAGCCCATGGTGGCTGGGCTTGCTGGAACTCAGGTTCCAACCGCCAGGATGGATGATTCACCTCGGGCTGGGGCTGGTCTACATGCTCTCTCCAAAGGCACTGGGTGAGTTCTGCCCCATGCTGCTTTCCATGGTGATAGGGCAGCAGTGAGTTCCAACACGAACTCCCACAATCACTGTACTCTCCCTCCCCCAAGAACACGGATTTTCTCTCCACACCGCCACCGCCAAGGGACGGGGAGTGGTGGTATAGGTGATTCAAGACTGCCTTTCCTACCTTCTTTAATGTCTCTTTCTTAATATGACGTTAAAATCAGACACTGTGACCGCCCAGCTGACTTTTGGCTCTCATGCAGGAGCGCTTCTGTGTGGACAGTTGTTCCACTTAGTATTCCTGCGGGGGACAATGGCTCAAGGCTTCCATTTGGCCATCTTGCTCTGCCAAGCGCTTTAATTAATTTTGCTGAGATACACTTTACCACCAAAAAGTAAACAACCAAAGCAAAACTCTGTACTCTTTGGTAGGTAGTGTGTCCCTGGGTCTTCGGTGGGGTCTTCTCATTGATCTGCCCCTCCCCCACAGCATAGAGGCTCTAATGGCCTGTATAAAGCACGCACTTCTGTTTCTCCTCCATGGATAGATGATAATTATTTTATGTTCCTGTCACCCAGCTGCAATAGTTTTCACCAGTGTCCTGAGGGTGACAGTATTCTACTTCTCCTGTAGATTAAAGGGGGAAAGGATCCTGCCTTGTTCTGGAACCCCTCTCAGTGGCCGCTATTCCTTTCCTCCAAGCTCTCTGAACTCTCTTGAAGTAGACTCTAGGGAGAAAAGACTCATGTACACTTCCCTCATACCCACAGCTTAGGGGACCCCACATTCTCTTGGTAGTTCTCACTTGGCCTCCATCAAATCTATCTTAACTTTCTTCTCTGCCTGTGTCTTCCACAGCTAAGCACGTGCTGATGTCCCTTATGTCCCAACAGGCATCTATTTATCCTGAGTTGGACTAGTGGTTGCCGTACAATCTCAGCTCTACGGGGGGCTCAAGAAGGTCCATGGATCTGCAGTTTGGCTTGATATGTTGTTGCTGCTGCAAAGGTGGAAGTGACAATCTTTGCAGTTGTCCACCCTGAGCTGAAACGATCGGTAAAACTTTTAAAAGATGCCTGTTTATTTTATCCAGCACCTAGGATGTTATGGCAGGAGGGTTTTCAGGTTAATCCTGTCCACTCTTGTCAGAAGTAAAATGCTTGGGTTAATTCATGTTTTTTCTTGATTCTGAAATCACAGATTCAACTGCCGTTTCACTAATAATTACCTTAAAATTGTTGAAGTGCATATTTAACTGTTGTTTTCTATCAATATTGAGAATTTCTCAGTATTCATACCCTCACTCTGAGGAATCAGGGACATGGCAGTTCCATTGACTTCCTCTGTCCCACTGTCCGTACCTCCCAAATGTAATTCCAGATTGTTGATCACATAATACACCAGCAGGTATTTAGATGTCACTATAATTATTACTGGCTTCTTTGCTTACTTTTTTAAGACTTTTTTTTTTTTTAAAGAGCAATCTTAAGTTCACAGAAAAACCCAGAGGCAGATAGAGATTTCCTATATATACCTTCCCCCCAAACGCCGAGCCTCTCGCATTATCAACCTCCCCAGCACGGTGGTACATTTGCTACAACTGATGAAGCTACATAAACGTGTCATCATCACCCCAAGCCCACAGTTTGCAGCAGGGTTCACTCTTGCTGTTGTACAGTCTATGGGTTTTGGACAAATGTATGATGACATATATCCACCATTATAGTATAATACGGAGCATTTTTACTGCCCAAAAAATCCTCAGTGCTATGCCTATTCATTCCTCTTGCTCTCAAATGCCTGGTTCCCGCTGGTCTTTTTACTGTTTCCACAGTTTTGCCTTTTTTCAAAATGTCATATAGTCAGAATCATACAATATATAGCCTTTTCAGTTGGACATATTTCACTTAGTAGCATGCATTCAAGGTTCCTTTATGTCTTTTCATTCCTTGATAGCTAATTTGTTTACAGCGCTGATTGATATTCCACTGTTCAGATGTGCCAAATTTCATGTATCCATTCAGTTACTGAAAGACATCTTGGTTGCTTCCAAGTTTTGGCAATAATGAATAAAGCTGCTATAAACAACTATGAGCAGGTTTTGTGTGGACCTGAGTTTTCAGCTCCTTTGAAGTGCAATTGCTGGACCATATGGAAGATTATATTTAGTTTTGTAAGAAACTGCCAAACCATCCTCCAAAGTGGCTGCACCATTTGCATCCCACCAGCAATGAATGAGAGTTCCTGTTGCTCCACATCCTCACCAGCATTTGTTGTTGTCAGTGATCTGGATTTTGGCCATTCTAACAGATATGTAGTGCTATCTCATTCTTGTTTTAATTTGCACTTCCCTCATTACATATGATTTGGAGCATCTTTTCATATGCTTATTTGCCATCTGCATATCTTCCTGGGTGAGGAGTCTGTTAAATTATTGTGCCCATTTAAAAAAATCAGATAGTTTTCTTATAGTTGAGCTTTAAGAGTATTCTGTTGATTTTAGATAATGACCCTTTATCAGACAGGTCATTTTGCAAACATATTCTCCCAGTCTGTGACCTATCTTTTTAGCCTCTTGGCTTTATCTTTTGCAGAGCAGTTTTTAATTTTAATGAAATCCTGCCTATTATTTCCTTCATAGATGTTGCCTTTGGTGTTGTACTTAAAAAGTCGTCACCAAACGCAAGCCATCTAGGTTTTCTCTAATGTCATTTTCTAGAAGTTTTATAGTTTTGTATTTTACATTTAGGTCTATATCTATTTAGAGTTAACTTCTGTGAAGGGTTTATGATTTGTGTTTAGATGCTTGTTTTTTTTTTTTTTTCATGTGAACATCAAGCGCATTTGTTGAAGACTATCTTTTGTCCATTGTATTACCTTTGTACTTTTGGCAAACATCAGCTGACTGTATTTATGTGGGTCTGCTTCTGGGCTCTCTTTACTGCTCCACTGAGCTATGTGGGAAACAAATAGCGTGCATTAGGCTAGATACTTCAGACCTCTTCATCCATCATGGCCTCTTTCCTGGAGCCCCACCCCTGGATTCTCAGCAGTTTATATCTAGGGTGGAGAGGTCCTGGGTCACAGTGCCTGACAGCCAAGCCCCACACAGCCATGTTCCTCTGGGCAGCAGTCACTCAGCATTTGCATCTCACTGCCCAGCAGACCCCGGCTGCGCATCTGTCTGACTGCCAATTCTACTTTCACTGTACTTTCTTTTTCCAGCCCAAACTCCACCCCAGACAAGACTCAGAGTGTGGAGTTCCACCTTGACTCCCTGATGCCCGAGCAAGAGGTGGGTGGCCAGGCTTTACTGTCTTTGTTTTGCAGAGGAGGCGGCTGACCGAGGTATATGGGAGCAAAGCTTAGAGCCCAGGTACCTTGATTCCCCAGACCAGGGCCCTTGCACTGTCACCTGCTTCTCCCTGAGAGGTCCTTGCAGTGCAGGGTCCCTTTACATAGCCCCTCCCTTCCCTCCAAATTGTTCCAATGCCCTGAAGTTCTGTCTGCTTTCAAGATTCCTGGGGCTGGATAGGTCTGAGAAGCCAGGCTTCTGTTACAATGTCACTGACCTCATGGTGCACGGTGTGTCCTGTGTGAATCCCAGGGCTCCAGCCCCACCCCTGCTTGCTTGGGAAAGGGCTTGACATGAGGGATGCATGAGGTCACCTGAACCACCAAGGAGCTGCGGTGGGAGAGCCTCCCGTGAGGCAGAGATGACAGGGCGGCCCCTCCTAACTACTGCCACACTCACTGATCCCTCCAGGCACGTGCCTGGTTTATGAGCAAATCATCCAGGGCATTTTGCTCTCAGGGGCACAAACATATTTCTCTATTACTTAAACAGAGGTAAATTTAATCCACTTAAAAGTGGAGTCCCCCCACCTATTTTTTCCCTCAGTTTTGTTGTAGAAAGAGGTGGCACCAAGGAGGCGATCATAGCAAAACTGAGTGACAGCAATGAATTCTAAAACGAGACTTGTCCCTTTAATGATCAAATCAGTTTTGTCCATGGCAATGTTAGTCTTCAATTTAAACACAGACAGGTAATCCTCAAGAGATTACTTCCACTGCAATTCACACAGGACAGGTGATGGGAGGTGATAAGAAACTGTGTCATATCCCCAAATACACTGCATATTGACCCACAGATGTGTGAAAGCGATAAGTGACAGGGGTGGGCGGTGCTCTGCTTGGCAAGTGACAATATTCAACGGATGGTCAGCATTTTTGTTCTAGAATAGCTACATGTAAAGCAATTTGACACATGCCAGGAAGAGACAATCTTCTGCTTATCCCTTCAATGATTTTTAAAACTAAATTACTTAGCATGAATTGACTGTTTATGGGGAGGTTCTAGAATAAATAACAATGTACTCCTAAGAAATGGATTTTTTTCTTTTATAAAACACCCAAATGAGATGGATTCGCTATCTCACTGGGACACCCAGGCATCCATGCTAAGCTGATTAGTTCCAAGCAAAAGGAGAAAAACAAATAATAGTTTGAAGGTCGCCCTCCTCTGATTTTGCTTAAAAATATCCCGGCTCTGCATAAGCCCTTCCGTCATCATTCTCCAGTTCAACTGCTTGAGGTTTGCTTTTCTGAGAAGAAATGTGTTCTCCATATAAATGAGGCTTGGGTGTGGACAGTAAGGACACACACACAGCACAGAGGCCCTGGCCTGGCCCCCAGCCCCAGGAAGGGCCCTGCAGCTCACACGACATTCAGTAACCTGCTCTGGTTTGCCACATTGGCTAGTGCCAGGATTGGGGGGCAGGCAGGTTGAGGCTCACACGGGGGTCTTGAGAAGCTCAGGATTGGCTATAAGTCCACCACTGAGTGCTCTGTTTTGGGGTGACTTACCTCTTTGCAGACGAAACCTGAGAAACAGCACCCCCTCTCAAGGCAGCCCCAGAATCCTGTGGCCACGCTGGGCTGGAGAAGAGGCTCACAGAGAAGCGGCTGCAAGTTTTTGGTTTTGCTCCTAATCTCTGAATTTTGAAAACCTGTAACCCGTCATATGCTTTTAGCTCACAACTCAACTTTTAAATTGTAGAGTTGTTTTGTACAAAGGTTGTGATTTCTGTCCTAAATATTGATCTTTACAAAAAAAAAACACCCTTTTTATCCTCCTTTACATGTCCACATCTGTGGCTCCTTCCACCCTGGTCACCAACCCCGTGCCTCCCCCATCCGTGCACCCTTCACCCCTCATCTCCCCCACACGGCCCCCAAACCCCGCCCCCCTGCGCCCCGCCCCCAGCCTCTCTGGCCTGCGCCTGGCATCACTCAGGCCACCTGGGCCCTCCGGCTGTTTCCCTCGAGTCTCCGCGGTGACTGAAACCCGCGCGGCAGGATCCATCTCCAATTTAGGAAAAGCTCTAGGAACCAGTGGTTACTCTCAAAGGGGAATACACGACCTGTGGCCCACAGCACACGGCGGGGACATTGCGGAACTCATCGGATTTGAACACGGTAAAGATGGACGCCCTCCTTCCGCTCCCGCCTTCCACTTCTGCCTTCCGCTCCCGCCTTCCGCTTCTGCCTTCCGCCCTCGTGCCGCTTCTGCCTCCGCCCCCCGCAAAAAAATGACCTTTTGCCCCTTTGGAAGTTTTGGTCGTTCCTAAACTTGATTCGGCTTCTGTCACCGAATTGGACACCAGTGCCATCTACTTTGCCTCCTGAAAGTCTTTTACGCTTACTTCGCCCTGCTTCTCTACAACAAAAAGCTTTGAGTGGGGTCAAATTTTAAAAATTTATTTTGTGACCAAAAGCTTTTAATATTTCCTGCGTTGTTTTCACAAGTAGTATCATTTCAGTTTTTCAGAAAACATACGTATGCTACACACTGATAGATAACTATTAACACATAAAGACAACATTTGATCGAAACGGCCTTGTTAATGAGAAGAGTGGGCCTGTTTTTCCAGCCAATTGATTCCCACAGCCAAGGAACAAGAGAACTCGGCTCCAGCGAGGCAGGCTTCAGCCTCAAGTATATTTCTCTCTTCATATTTATAGACCATGTTAGGAAACTTTGTTTGCATGAATACGTAGATGAGGTATAGTATAGCAATGTCTCTCAATTGTGTTCTGAGCTCTTCTGAGTAATAGTCCCCAAATTAGATGATCTGAAATTTGAAAATTGTAAAAATTATTTTAATGCATTATCAGCTATCAACTCAGTTTTTCATTCAAGTGTTCTGAAAGCAAAGGATTAGAAACTGAGTTGCAAAAGGATGTGTTGTACGGTCAGTCTCAGTTTCTGGAACATTCACCAGAGAGGCTGTCCTTGTCCCAATTTATCAAGGGACTGTCCTTTGTCCCTGATTCTCTGTCACCTTATTTAATCTAATCTATTTTGAGGGGGTTGGGAACATTAAAATGTTGTTAATTTCATTGCTTTTTGGGGCCAACTGGTTTTTAATAAAATACTTTTATTATACGATTATTTTAAATGTGTTTTCATTGAATCCTTAGAGTTGCAGATTTAGTTCATTCTATTTATGGCAACTGTCCTCCATATACCCTAATCCTCCTTGTCACACCAGTGAACCAAATTAGAAATTTTTCATCAGAAAAAGTCTGACCTACTTTTTCAATTGAAATAAAAGTGTTAGCATGCTTTTTCAAGGATATTAAAGAAAACCACTGAGAAATAAACTGTCAAGGACATTTTATTAAATTACTGAAGGCAATAAAGTTATGATTTAAGAGGTGTAGAGCTAATATAATTAATTGACCCACTTTATAATATGCCATTACAAGAAAATACATCTATATACTGCTTTTCTTACTTAGGGTTTGTAACACCTTAATGAAGCATGTGGGTAAAAGTTCAGGTCACATAGTAAGGACTTGTGTGTATGTGTTTATAACATTACTCTCAGGAGCAAAACACTAAATAAGAGTCAGGCCAGGTGCAGAGGTTCATGCCTATAATCCTAGCTCTTTGGGAGGCCAAGGCAGGAGGATCACTTGAGCTCAAGAGTTTGAAACTAGCCTGAGCAAGATTGCAAGACTCTGTCTCAAAAAATTTAAAAATTAGCTGGGTGTGGTAGCATGCACCTGTAGTCCCAGAGGACTGAGGTGGGAGAAGCCCAGGAGGTGGAGGCTGCAGTGGGCTATGACTGCACCATTGCACTCCAGCCTAGGTGACAGAGACTCCATCTCTTAAAAAAATGAAGTACAAAAGTCATTTAAGAAGCCTCCCCAATTAATTCTGCTAAGAATCACAGAAGTTCAGGAGGGGCTGTGCCGAGTTGGACCTCAGCCTCTGAAGGTGGAGTGCTGGCACCTGTGAAGGCAGGCAGCCAGATTCCAAAGCAACCTGCCAATCAGAACCAAACGTAGCTTTGCAGCTGCAGAACCACTGCGGCTGAGCACCAACAGCAAGCAAATGGAAGCCACCGTCTCCCCTCATCCTGTCTCCCATGGTCCCTCTTGTGCTATCTTTGGCAGAATATAAAGCCAGCAGAGAAAGGGAAAATCATATTTGCAGGGTCCCAGACCCAATATTACAAAGCAGAACGTAAATATTGGATTGGTAACTGACAGATAAAGCTTCATAACTGACCTAAGTGGTAGATAGCACGAAAGGTCCAATGTGTGTTCACTCTTAAGTACTAGAAGGAAAGAATCAATACAGTGAGGAAAGCTAACAAGTCCTGTAGCTGGCAAAGTGTAAGGTATGTCTGCAGTATTATTTATGAGTATTTAAGAGTATTCAACTCATCCACAGAAAGTAAGAGAAATGAACAGACAGGCCAGTAGCCTGTGAGACACATGAGCCAGTGGACTGTGGAGAGAAAGTGGGAGCATCAGAGAGGTATTCAGTATTCATGCAGCATTTAATATTCATGTTATAGTCAATATTCACGATGTATTCAGTATTCATGAGACATTCAGTATTCATGAGGTCAGACAAAATTATCCACTGGTTCTTGACTTCTATTTTGGCCCTACTGTTTGATGCCTGAGACAAGCAGATAAAGGCCTAATTCATTTAATCTATCAGAATTAGTCAAATTCTCAATTGAGTCCATTTTAACATCTTACCAGTTCCCTTAACAGATTTTATAAAGATTAACATAAAATCTTTGACCTTTGTCCATTAGAAAAATAATGGAGATTCATATATCCACTCCAGTAAGACAGAAACTTAGATACTTTAAGTTTAGTCTTATATACTTTGGTCTCCATGTCGCCCTGGCCTTATCACGTTGATATTGCCCAGACTAAATTCTGGGTTATTAAATATGTGTTGTTTTTCTTTTCTTTTCTTTTTTTTTTTTTTGAGACAGAGTCTCATTCTGTTCCCCAGGCTGGTGTACAGTGGTGCAAGCTTGGCTCACTGCAATTTCCACCTCCCAGGTTCAAGCGATTCTTGTGCAACTTCCTATCTGGGATTACAGGCGCATGCACCACCATGCCTGGTTAATTTTTTGTATTTTTAGTAGAGATGGGGTTTTGCCATGTTGGCCAGGCTGGTCTCGAACTCCTGAACTCAGGCAATCCATCCACCTTAGCCTCCCGAAGTGCTAGGATTATAGGCATGAGCCATCATGTCCAGCCCGACTTTAGCGTTTTAAGAACCACCAGAGACTTACCAAAGTACTGATTTTTATGTTGTAATCCTCTTATAAGATTTCTTAAATTTTGTTTCTCAATTTAAGCATGTCATGCAAACCTGCTTTCCAGGTGGCAAAGCTCTGAAACATGGTATGCCTGGGAACTTTTAAAATTAACTCAGTACCTATTTATGTCTGCAGCATAGCAGGCTTGTGCCAAGTGAATAGCCATGAACAAACCAGTGCCTCTCACCCCGATGTCTGCATTTCATAGTGGGACGAATAAACAAATGCGAACATTGTTCATCGGTGTTAGGAAGGAAAATCGAGCAGTGAGAACAACATCAGATTCAGCGGATGTATAAAATACTTGTTTCCACAAAAATGCATTTCAAATGACGAAGGAAGTAAATGATTGCGATTTTAAAACCTTCTTGATATTTTCCTTAATTTGGACAGTTTACATTTTACAGCCTTAAAAATTGTTGCTGTTGTGTGAAAAAAATCCCATGAGCACTTAGAGTACCAAAGAAATGGCATTTAAAAAAGTCTATGCTAGCACTTTTTAAATCTTCTTATGAAAATGTGCAAACATAAAATTAGAACAGTGTAATGAATTCCTGCGTACCAGCTCCAACAGTGACCAACACTTGGCCAGTACTGCTTCATACAAATCTTCCTGTCGTGTCTATTAATGGAACTCCCTGTCTGTGTTTTAAGGCCGACTCAGACACATCCCTTCCTCTGGGATGCCTTCAGTTTGTGGGTGTGACAAAGTCCATGAACACCATATTAGCTAGATGTTAGTGCTTCTAACAGCCAAATATTTTAGTATTTCTGTATTTTCTTTTTTGTTGCCTTGTCCTTTTCCATGTGGTCTTCCAATGACAAATTTATTCCATTATTTAGCTCATCTGTTGTGTCCACTCTTTCAAATTTTGCTTGGTTCTGTTTTCTGATCTCTTTTAGAATGTTTAATTCCTTGACTGTGTTCTAAAATGCTAGGATCTATTCTAATAGAATCTCTATTCATTTTGAGCTTTAAATAGTTGTGCTCTTCAGATTTCTCATTTCTCCTTATGAGGTCATTCTCCCCTGGAGGCATTGGCTGCCTGGCCCGGTCCTGCCGAAGGCGGGACCTCAGTGCCTGAGGGTATAGGGGGAGGTGGGCCAGCAGAAACGCACACTCACTCCTCATCCCTCAGATCTGGCCTCACACTTTGTTCTCTTGCAGCTGTACCAGACAGACCAATCTCACCAGCCCTGGAGGGTGGGACGGGGGAGGCACCTGCCAGAGGCTGATTAGCTCCCACCAACTCTCAGCCCCTCACCCGCGCAGGGCCTTTGCACTGCCTTGATCTGTTCCCAAGGACATCTGGAACCCAGTGGTGTGCTTGTAAATGCTAAACAGGCTACTCTGTCCTAATGTATGCACATATATGTGTACATCAGCTTACTGTACACGCTACAGATAAAAAGGAGTGGCATGCAATTTAGAAACACTAATAAAATATACAACACTGTTGTAAATCCCACAAAGCCAGTTCTTACGGAATGCTTTCATTGAATCTTGCTGAGCCCCACATCTGAAGCCAACACAGCGTTGCAGTGGATGAATGAGTGTGGTTCTGACAGGAGTGCCGGGGATGTGTTCACTTAGGAGTCAGATGACGGTGAAGCAGCAAGACGAATGTCAGAGCTTCCAGAGGCTGTGAGACGATTTCTTCAATTTTCTGTGCCATTCACAATGCAAAAGCTACATTTTAAGTATGATCCGCATCTTCCTCCACCACTTTCTAGGTCTACAGACAATCACAGCAGTGAATCAAGCCCTCAGTCACGATGTCTGTGGGTACCACTGGTATGACACCTCCCACCAAAATTGATTCCAGGCTACTGGTGTGAGTCCCCAAATGCAGCCCACCATTGTAGAGTATGTGCACAGGAAGAACACAGATTTTAGTAAAATGCAGCAAAAAGTAGGAAAGGACAAGTTTTGAGTATCTATTACGTTTTTAAATATAATTCTAAGTTTATAAAATGTAACTGTAAATAACAGCTGCATTCGCCTACTGGCTGGCCAAGTTCCTGGCGCTGCAGCCTCTGGCACACCGACGCCTGGTCCAGTGCTCCCTCTGGCTGACCATCTGCCTGGCAAGCCTTCTCTGTGAGGCCCGCCCTGATCCCAGTACTCACCACTGCAACCTACCCACTGCACTATCCTCACCTACTTTTTCTTTCTTTTCCTTTTTTTGGAGACGGAGTCTTGCCCTGTTGCCCAGACTGGAGTGCAATGGCACAATCTCGGCTCACTGCAACCTCTGCCCCCCAGGTTCAAACGATTCTCCTGCCTCAGCCTCCGAGTAGCTGGGATTCGTTTTCTGTATCTTTAGGAGAGATGGAGTTTCACCATATTGGCCAGGCTGGTCTCGAACTCCTGACCTGTGATCTGCCCACCTTGACCTCCCAAAGTGCTGGGATTATAGGAGTCAGCCACAGCACCCAGCCCTCACCTGCTTTTTCTTTCTTCCCAGGCACCATTCCCTGACACTGGCATCTGGTGTGTTTAGTTTTATTTGCTTTCCTCCAGAGCAGCAGCTATTTGGGGGACTCAGTCTCTGTTGTGTTCACCAACCTGTTCCAAGCACCTGGAACAGTGCATTCCGGGTTGGCCTTCATTACACGTGGACTGAGTAGACACTCAAGAACCTCAACGTTTACAGTGACACTCCATGAGATTCATGAGACTATACAGTATCTTGTAAAAAGCAAAACTTTCATCTTACTTGGTAAAATTCAGGACATTTCCCCAATTCCATGACAGAATTCTGAGTCCGAATATTCCATCCAGTGTAGCACCCGAGGCAGCTCCCGAAGAATTGCTATCCTAAGGATTCACTTGTCATGGAGAGGGTTCCCGCCATTCTTTTCTCTGGAGCTTGTTTTTGCTGCAATATATTTTAACATTTTTATTGTGGGAAAAATGAAATAGTTTCGAAATTGATGCAAATGAGAAAACCAAGTTGTCTGTAATAGTGCTGTTTTTTATTTGTATGGTGCTTTCGACTTTTCAAAATATTTTCCTAAATTTTTCATTTAATTGTAGAAACATTAGACAAATGGATATGCTTTTTAAAAAGGAACACAAAGTCAAAACCACCCCAAATGCCCTGTCCACAGGCCACGACCAGACTCCCTCCTTAGCCAGCCTGGCCCACTTCTGCCTGTACAGTACAGGAAGCATATATACACTGCATTACAGCCATGGCACAGCAATGCTGCTTTGCTGCCAACTTTCCACTTCAGTGTGACTGTCCTTCCAGTGCTGTAATGAGAAACGGCATAGTTCCACAGGGCACTTAGCACCTGTTTTTTTTCACTGCACCTCAGCACCCCTGTGTCACTGTTGCCTCTTGTTGAGTGTGTAGGTTCTTCCTGTGTTCTATCCACAAGTAACGTGAGGGTAACGAGTAATGTGGGCGTGTATCATCATTTTGTATGCAGGGTGAGGGCGGGGCAGCTGCATACTTTCCCTCTACACCACTATATACGGGAGAGGCGCCAACATGCTCTCCAGGAAGACGGTGAAGTCACGAATCGAATGGGGGGTGGGGAGGGGACTGAGGAGAGACTATCCCGAGTTGGGGAAACGCAAGTAGCACTGGTGCAAGCACAGCAGGTGACAAGATCAGGTGGAGTCAGACCTGCAGCTCTCAGGGGGCACAGAGCCACCTTTCAGGTTATGCACGTGAGCATCCATCCCCGGGCCTGCTAGTGGAGTCAAGGGCAGAAATAATTTGAAAGGAAAAGAAAATCTCAGCAACACCGGAGTAGTGAAACATTTTCTTTTTTATTGAGAACATCTCAAATCCTTTGTCTGTATTTGACAGCGTCTCATGCTCAGTTCCGGCTGGTCTCAGTGCAAGAGGAAGCTCATGCAGTTGTAACGTGTGGTGTATACACAAATATACAAACAGAGAACACTGAGGATTGCATTGTAGCAACAAGTTTCTCGGCTGAATTACATTCATAGAAAGTGTCCAGATTCTAAAATCAAATTAAAAGCATGTAACCCAAAGCCTGAAAAAGCAAACAGCTTTAGGGGCTTACTCCATGAACGTTCCATAGACTGTGCTTTTCACGGCTCCATTCATGTTTTATGGCCCATCGGTTCCTCACACACCATCAGCTTATGCTGTGGCCAAAATAAGTGTTCTTGGGGCTCGGTACTCATCCCTTCAAACAGTAAACAAGAAAGTGCAGACGGTGCTGCCAGAGACAGGAGACTTTTCACAAGAGACTGAAAAAGCCAGCACACCCTTACAACTAAAAGTTATGGTCAAGTCGGACCTGCCATCCACCTCCACCGGTCCCTGGCACCCGGTGGGTCAGAGGTTTCTCTAATTCTATTCCCTGGCATCAAGTGAACACCAGAACTCACATGGAAGGCACCGAGAGACCCACCGGCCTCGGGCCTGGGTACACCAACTCCTCACCCAGGGAGATTGTCACACAACATGCTAAGGGGCAGGGACGCTGTAAACGGGACACCCACGGCACACAAACACTCCGCCCTTTCCACTTACACAGCGTGGGGTTGATAAGAAGGTATCTTTTGAGCAAGTGTATAATTTTACAGAATCTAGAGGTGGGAAAGATGGCCAATTTTCCTTCTTTTGCTGGATAAAGATACGCCTGGGGCAGACGACCTGCTTCTGGGGTAAAGTATTTTAGAAGGAAAAAGAGCCACAGCCATTCTCTGAGACATGGGCAGATCTAGGTGTGCCATCTCCACAGCTTTGCTAATCCCATCCTCCTCGGATCTGCGCACAATGTGAAGACGGAGCTGTCCTCTCCTCAGTGTATTTGTGTGAGATTACAGGGAGAGACACTGTCTTCATGAAGAAAGCAGTGGTTCCACAGCCTGGAGATAAATACAGTTATTTGAAAAAAAAAAAATCCAGAGAAATCCATGCCTTGTGAGATAGTGGCTAGTACATTTTAAAGTAATTGCTTTTAATTACAAAAAATTCTCCAAAACAGGAAAAGATGATGAAAAGTTAAATGGAGACTCAGAATCAGAACTGCAGTTCTTTGGCATCCCTTGCTGGGAAGAGGTGGGCCTGGCGTATGACCGGGTGATGAGTGCGGAGGAAGGTGGTGACATCCATCTCGACCTTCCACTCCTCATGGCACAGAACACACCACCCCACCTGAGACCTTTACAGCACTGACGTCCCAACAGCAGGACTCTGTCCCTGGCAGAGCTGTACCTGAGTGGTCCCAAGGGACAGTGTGTTTGTGGAATTAATACTTCAGATTTAGCTAACAAAACAAAACAGAAGCCCCCTCTTCCCCTACTTGTCAAAATGTCCTCAAAATGTAAGACTTTTCTTAAAAAAATCAAGTTCCTGCTTGTGCCAAATTTTCTGCTAAGTCTCTAAAACCCACATCAAGGACATGGGATGCAAAATGATACCTCAATGGAACAGCTAGAGTCTAATGCACAATGAGTGCTCAGAAGGGAGATTAAAGTGCTAAGTTTCCTCACCTGTCTCAAGGAGGAGCCAGCATTCTGTATTTTTTTTTCTGACTACAGATGCGCTGTCCTGGGAGCACTGCACAGCCTCTGGTCCCCTGGCCAGGAATGTGTAGGTTCTTCCTGTTCACTTTCATAGAAAGTGAACATAGAAACTGCACATCAGCTTCTCCCCGCAGCTACCCTGCCCAGGCCTCCCTGAACCCAGTCGCCTTGGCTGCCTTCCTCCTGCCTCGACGGCTTGGGGTGGGATGTCCTGCGCCTGCCTGTCCACCCAGGAAAGGCGCACCTTAGGGTCTCAAGGCACCTGCTCAGGCCCCACAAGGTGAGGCCCTCACTTATTTGGGGGGTACAGGGAGCAATCATGCTCATTTTAGCTATTTGCTGACAGAAGGGAAAAGCCAGACATACCGGGTAGTTTTGTATGTAAATGGAATATATTAACAGTAAACTTTGTAACCAAAATCCACATATTTTTAAAAACTAAGTCCACCTCCCAATCCCCATTAGAAAAAAATACAATTTATCAAGACAAGAATAAAAACGCACAGACTTACAAGGTGTTTTATCTAGAATGTGCAAGAACCTGCTTGGGGGAAGGCCAGCGAAGACCCCTTTCTTTCTGCAGGTACAGAAACCCCCACACAATCTGCCTAAACAAGACCCCACTGTTGTGATGGAGAGGCCTGCAATGCCCACTCTGACTGGTTCAGGGAGACAACTACCCTCTTCGGTAGAGGAGAAGGCTGGTGTGGGGCAGAAGTTCGTGCCTCTGAACCTGGTCGTGTCCCCGACAACGAGCCCTGAACAGCACCCCTTCCTGCCACGCTGGGACGAGATTTGTGTGGACACACACAGATAGGGCTCCTGACATCGGGAGGTGCACACCCCACCAAAGCTGTGGCGCTTCCCTTCTTAGGTCTGAGCTCCCCGGGTCTAGGGGGAGGAGGATGACCCTCTGCACTTGTTCTGGTTTCCTAGGCCCATCATGGACACACAGGCGTCATCACCCTGGACTTCGCTGTGGCAAAGATATGCTGTAGGGTGGAGTCTGCACCAGTCTCTGCCTATGGCCCCAGGAGACCCACCTGAGCACCCTCCAGAGCCTTGGAGCTGGGCACTGCACTGGCGGGCTGAGTACTTCTCTCAGCTCCTCTTTCATCCTGAGCGGAGGCAACAAAGCAACTGGTGCACATCTCTGAGCTGGGTGGAGGTGGTTTACACAGGGCCTTTGCCCTCTGCATTCCTGACCTCCTGGGCTGGCTCCCTCTGCCACCAGGCCATCCTGTGCACTGTGGGTACTGGGCAGCCCTGAGCTCCCCTGTTGGGACCGTCAGCATCTGGTCTACACTATGCCAGCAGCACGTGGTCTCACTAGCTCTCAACTGGATGCCTTTTATTTTTCAAACATGTCTTTGATAAAGCTGGAAACAATAATTTAAAAACATGGGCAGTTCTAACCGTTGAGTTAATGCTGGTTTGCTTTTGATGGATTGATTTTCCCCCCTTCATTATTGCTTGTACTTTTCTTC
This sequence comes from Cheracebus regulus, assembly GCA_963574635.1. Lineage (NCBI taxonomy): Eukaryota > Metazoa > Chordata > Mammalia > Primates > Pitheciidae > Cheracebus > Cheracebus regulus. The sequence continues at coordinate 27,185 of CAUYQU010056342.1, forward strand.
TGCTTTGCATGCCTGATTTTTCTTTTAAATAAAATCTCACTCACTCTGTCACCCAGGCTTGAGTACAGTGGCGTGATCATGGCTCGCTGCAGCCTTGACCTCCTGGGCTGAGTTGATCCTCCCACCTCTGCCTCCCAAATAGCTGGGACTACAGGTGTGCGTCATCATGCCTGGCTAATTTTTGTATATTTTGTAGAGATGGGGTTTCATGTTGTTACTCAGGCTGGTCTCGAAGCCTGATAATTTTTGACTGAATACCTGACATTGTGAATTTTATCATGTTGTGTTTGATTATTTTCTGTTTCCCTATAAGTATTGAATTTTGTCCTGGTATTCTTCAAAAGAATTTGCTCTAGACTAATGCAGAGCCTAGGAAAATTATTCCCCACTACTGAGGCGAGACCCTTTTGTGTACTCTACCGAATGTGTCTTGAAACAGTAGCTTTTCCAGTCTGGCTGGTGGGGATAGGTGTAATTCTCTATCCTTGTGTGAATGTTAGCCATGGTTACATCTAATCTTTCCTGGTGGTTGATTCTCTGGCTATGGGTAGTTTCCTTACATGAATGCATTGATCAATTCCCAGCTGAATATTTGATGGAGATATACTAATCTCTAAAGATCTTTGTATAGTTCTTTTATCTCTGATCGTGTCCTATGAACTCTAGCCACCTTGATCTCACTGCCACTGAGTACCTGAAATGTGGCTTGTCTGACTTGTGATGACTCCATCATCTCCTCAATTCTGGGAGCACACAAGGCTGTATCTCAATTTTCCCCACCTTTTACTGGGCCCAGAAACTGAATTTTCAAGGTGGTTAAGATGGCAGTCATGGAGTTTAGCTTACTTATGTCCTGAGTCTCAGGATTCTTTTCCAGTGCTGCCTGTTGTCTAAAATGTTTTTTTTTTTGTTTTTTTTTTTTTTTTTCTTTAAGACAGGTTCTTACTCTGTTGCTCAGGCTGGAGTGCAATGGTGTGATCACAGCTCACCGCAGCCTTGACTTCCTGGGCTCAGGTGATCTTCCACCTCTGCCTCCCGAATAGCTGAGACTACAGGTGTGTGCCACCACAACTGGGTAATTTTTGTATTTTTTATAGAGATGGGGCTTTGCCATGTTGCCCAGGCTGGTCTCAGACACCTGGGCTGAAGCAATCTGCCCAGCTTGGCCTCCAGGGTGTTAGAATTACAGGCATGAGTGACTGCACCTAGCCTAAAGTCTTGAAAATCATTATTTTGATATGATTTAATATATTTTGTTCAGTCTTTTTTGGTTGTTTCAGGAAAGAGGGTAAATCTAGTCTCTGTTATTTCATCATGGCAAGAATGAAACAATTTTTCATATAAAGTTTTACATTTTCTTTGGCATGGGAAGAAGTCTGAATAGAATTAGAAAAATTGATTTATATTATATGACAATTAGATATTGGGGTTAATACCATATATAAATATATTCTGAATGTTACCTCTGCTTAGCTTTAAAAAAATTTACTGCTGAGGTAATTGTTGAAGTAATTGCATAACTTTATTGCTGAGGTAATTTTTACTTTAAATAGACCTGTTCTCAGGCTTGGTCCCTTCCTATTGAGATGGAGATAGACAACAGAAGCTTGAAGGAAATTCACAGGGAACAGGATGTAGATTTTGAATCTGGCCTAATTGAGCTCCATAGAATAGGACCTAATGTCAATTCACACACACCTGGTGGCAGAATCGAGGACTTTCTTTTTTTCTTTTTTTTTGAAAGAAAACGAGAGAAAAGAAAGAGTGAAAGAAAGAAAAAAAAAGAATGAAAGAGAGAAAGAGGAAGAGAAAGAGGGAGAGAGAATGGGATTCTTGTTCTATTGCCCAGGCTAGAATGCAGTCTAAAAATGGGTATTAAAAACCTCTTTTATGCCAATAATTGTGCTTAACAATGGA
>CAUYQU010056343.1:0-23542 GCA_963574635.1 Cheracebus regulus
GCCCGGTGATGAAGTTTTTTTGTTTCTTAGTTTTCCTTTGGCGGACGCCCCTTCCCCACAGAGCCGGACCTTCCCGGGTTCGCTGTGCTTGCTGTGAAACTCTCAGTCCTCAGCGCTTCCAATTGCTGTTTTCCTTGTGGGGGTGGGACCAGTCGAGCCCGTCCGTCCCGTATACTCCGCACCGGGAAGCGCCGCGCTGGGGCGCTGGCAAAACAGCTGCACCGGCCAAACGAGTCGTGCTGGCGACCCGTGTGGCTCCTCTGCCGGGAATCTCCCGGTCTGTAGGCAACAAAAATTCGTCGGAAAGTGCGGTGTCCACTCGTTCTCTGTGCTTTCACTGGGAGCTACATTCCTGAGCTGTTGCTAATCGGCCATCTTGGATCTCTCTCAGTTTTAAATATTTTAAGTAAGTTGAGGCCAGGCGCAGTGACTCACACCTATAATTCCAGTACTTTGGGAGGCTGAGGTGAGCAGATTACTTGAGGCAAGGAGTTTGAGACCAGCCTGGCCAATATGGTGAAATTCTGTCTCTACTACAAATACAACAATTAGCTAGGCATGGTGGTGGGCACCTGGAATCCCAGGCTACTCAGGAGGTTGTGGTGGGAGGATTGCTTGAGCCTGGTAGGCAGAGGTTGTGGTGAGCTGAGATTGCACCAATGCACTCCAGCCTGAGTGACAGAGCAAGATCCTGTCTTTAAAAAAAATATATATATATATATATATCTTAAGTAAGTTGAGAGAAAAAGATTATGACTTGAGTCATTAATGGTTTTCATTTCTACTTTCAATAAACTGTCATATTTGGAGTATGGAGAAGACAAGTAGACATAATTATGATACAAGACAACCTCTATAGATAAAAAATACACATATATACATACATAAATGTAGGTATGTATATATGTAATACAGTCTTATAAGTAGCCCTGAAAATGAAAGTCCCTCTTAGGATTAATCTTACTTTCTGCTGTACTGTTCAATACAATAGCAAGTAGGCACATGTAACTATTCAAATTTAAGTTAATTAAAATTAAATAAAATTTAAAATTTATTTTCTCAGTCACACTAGCCACATTTCACATGTTACTCTTTTGGACAATGTAGAAATAGAACTGTTCCATTATCATAGAAAGTTCTATCAGATAGCACTGCTCAAGGGATTATCATTGATATCTATTCTGATATAAATTCTTTTTAAATTTTTCTACACATATACTCACATTATTACTATTTTGCAAAAATCAGATTCTGCTTTACAGCTTGTTTTTGACAAAAACATTTTAAACATCTTTTCATATTGCATTGCACATAGATTACCTCATTCCTTAAGTGGTTATTTCCTTATATAATCATATTTATTTTTTTAACTGGTTCTCCATTGATGGACAGTCTACCAGGTGAACCAGTATGGATATTTTGAAAATATGACATTTTTTGTTTGATTTTATATATTAAATCCTAATCATTTTTATATTACAATCTTTCATGAATACGGAAAAGATACAGAGAAACTATACATTAAAATGGGAATGGAAATGTCTATTTAGCTTATCAGAAATTGAAGCATCTCTGAACTGTGATACTGCAGTGTGACGATATTTTAAGTCTCAGCCAGGCACGATGGCTCATGTCTGTAATCCCAGCACTTTGAGAGACTGAAGCAGGTGGATCACCTGAGGCCAGGAGTTCGAGACCAGCCTGACCAACATGGTGAAACTTCGTTTCTACTAAAAATACAAAACTTAGCCAGGCATGGTGGTGGGTGCCTGTAATCCCAGCTACATGGGAGGCTGAGGCAGGAGAATCACTTGAACCTGGGAGGCGGAGGTTGCAGTGAGCCAAGATTGTGTCACTGCACTCTAGCCTGGGTGACAGAGCAAAAACTTCATCTCAAAAAATAAAATTAAATTGAAAAGTCTCTAGCTGCCTGGGCACAGTTGCCCACACCTGTAATTCCAGCACTTTGGGAGGCTGAGGCAGGCGGATCATTTGAAGTCAGGAGTTCAAGACCAGCCTGGCCAACATGGTGAAACCCCATCTCTATAAAAATACAAAAAAAAATTAGTTTGGCATGGTGGTGCATGCCTGTAATTCCAGCCAAGTACTTGAGAGGCTGAAACAGGAGAATCACTTGAACCTGAAAGGTGGAGGTTGCAGTGAGCTGCACTCCAGCCTGGGTGACAGAGTGAGACTCTGTCTTAAATAAATAGGTCAGGCGTGGTGGCTCACACCTATAATCCCAGTACTGTGGGAGGCCGAGGCGGGCAGATCATCTGAGGTTGGAAGTTCAAGACCAGCCTGACCAAACCCCATCTCTAGTAAAAAATACAAAAAAATTAGCTGGGCATGGTGGCACATGCCTGTAATCCCAGCTACTTGGGAGGCTGAGGCAGGAGAATCGCTTGAACCTGGGAGGCAGAGGTTGCGGTAATAAAAATAGTCTCTAGTCAAATATTTACGTTAAATTGGCTGAAACATCATTAATTCTTTTTCTTCTACCCTCTTAACACAGGCTACAAATGCTCACACCAACGAGGTGGTGGCAATTAAGAAGATGTCCTATAGTGGGAAGCAGACCCATGAGGTAAAATAGAGACAGTTGTGTACCTAAACTGAAATAAACAAGTTAGTGTGAAATTTAAAAAATTATTTGAACTTTTTTTGATCACAATTTTTTTTTACCTTCTTGTGGGGCATATAATAAAAGTTCCTGGAGTTTTTTCATGTTTTTTTTATAACTCCCATACAAATGTGTGAACATTCATAATTATTTTTAAAAAGGCCAACATTCTAATCTAGCTCAATCAACTATTTTGCAGTCTGGGTGAGGTGGCTCAGGCCTGTTATCCCAGCACTTTGGGAAGCCAAGACTGGAGGATCGCTTGAGCCCAGGAGCTCAAGGCCAGCCTGGGCAATATGGTGAGGCCTCATCTCTACAGAACATCAAAAAAACTAGCTGGGTATGGTGGCCTCTGCCCACAGTCCAGCCCGTAGTCCTCCCAGCTGAAGTGGGAGGATTACTTGAGCCAGAGAAGTGGAGGCTGCAGTAAGCCATGATTGCACTACTGCACTGTAGCCTGGGTGCCTGAAAAGAAAAAAACTATCTTGCAGACTAAGAACATGGGTATATGTAATGGCTTTTTTGTGTATATTTGGTGTTAGATTTGTGTTTACATGTATTCAAACTAAAGAAATAGCATGTTTAGGCTGGGTGTGGTGGCTCACACCTGTGGTCTCAGCACTTTGGGAGGCCAAAGTGAGTGGATTACCTGAGGTCAGAAGTTCGAGAGCAGCCTGGCCAACATGGAGAAACCCTGTCTCTACTAAAAATACAAAAAAATTAGCTGGGCATGGTGGTGCATACCTGTAGTTCCAGCTACTTGGGAGGCACAAGAATTGCTTGGACCTGGGCAGCGGAGGTTGCAGTGAGCCGAGATTGTGCCACTGCACTCTAGCCTAGGCAACAGATCAAGACTCCATCTCAATAAAAAGAAAAGAGAGAGAGAAATAGCAAGTTTAAATAGCTTCTTCATTTATTAAACATTTACTTTATGTACATTTACAATAATATAAATAATATTATGTATGTATACTTGATAGGAAATACTATTTTCAGTTTGAAAATGAAAATGTTTCCTTTCTGACTTCAATAGAAATGGCAAGATATCCTTAAGGAAGTTAAATTTTTACGACAATTGAAGCATCCTAATACCATTGAGTACAAAGGCTGTTACTTGAAAGAGCACACTGCTTGGGTAAGTCAAAGGACCTCTATTTCTTTTACTATTGCTTTTTTTTTTCTTCTTTTTCTATTATCTCTTTGATCTGTAAAATTATTAGTCCCATTTCTGTTCCATTTAACTTTTGTTATCAGTATTTAACATTTGTTAATACCTTAGTGTGTCATATGGCATACATTCCATAAGATTAAGTGATATTTAGCCTATTGGAAATTCCATTCTATAAGCACTCAAAAGGAGACTGTGAAAAGTTGACATCTTTTTTTTTTTTTTTGAGTTGGAGTCTTGCTCTGTCGCCAGACTGGAGTGCAGTGGCGCAATCTTGGCTTACTGCAACCTCCACCTCCCAGGTTCAAGTGGTTCCCCTGCCAAAACCTCCTGAGTGGAGACAGGATTTCACCATGTTGGCCAGGGACAGGATTTCACTGTGTTGGCCAGGATGGTCTCGATCTCCTGACCTTGTGATCCTCCTGCCTCAGCCTCCCAAAGTGCTGGGATTACAGGCCTGAGCCACCATACCTGGCTGACATCATTTTATAATTATTTATTTGTAAAGGTAAAAGGCACTGCCTTATATTCTCATCCTAGAGTTTTTATCTTTGTCATTTCTTATACTCCACTCCTGTTCCCCAACATTTGGAATTGTGCTTGATGTTTTCATCGCTGTGTGATTTTTACCAAACAGTGCCCACCATATGATAAAAAAAAAAAAAAAAAAAGACTTTTCTTCCACTCTGCCATCTTAGAGAGAGAGAGAGAGAGAGATTTTTTTGAGACAGAGTTTTACTCCTGTTGCTCAGGTTGGAGTGCAGTAGCACCATCTCCGCTCACTGCAACCTCTGCCTCCCAGGTTCAAGTGATTCTTGAACCTCAGCCTCCCGAGTAGCTGGGACTATAGGCACGCACCCCACACCCAGCTAATTTTTTGTATTTTTGGTAGAGATGGGGTTTTACCGTGTCGGCCAGGCTGATCTCGAACTCTTGATCTCAAGTGATCCACCCACTTCAGCCTCCCAAAGGGCTGGGATTACAGGCATGTGCCATTGTAAGGCATGTGCCTTAATATATTTTTATATGGTTGTATTTCTCGTTTTACGTTGGCACATTAGGCACATTTAGGGCATGAAAACGTTATCCTTTCTAATGTATCAAATTGCACATTCCTACTTAAACTCCAATTTAACTAGCATTTATTGGTTACCATGTACCAAGTCCTTTCCTTTATGTGATCTCTAATTAGGGAATGGAATTTTTGTTCCCAAATAAGTCTATTTAGTATCAAACAGTATACTAAACATACACATTTCTGTTCAAGCAACTCTTAAGATATGTAGAACTATTGCTTCCATTCCAAAAATAAGAAATTAATCAAAGAAGTATCTCATTATCTAGAACTCAGTTCTCTGGCAATCTCAGCTGCCTTGAAGGAGTCAAGAAAGGGATTTCAAACAGGCAGAATAAACGTTACAAAATCCAAGTGCTAAAATCTCATGTGTTTTAAGACTTCAGAAATCCTCCATACTCTTACTTGAAGCCCATTTACTCTTAGATTATATAGACTGTTAATAAGCTTGGCTACCTGGTTTCTGTCTACAACTGATTTCATAGGCCAGTTAGAAAGAGCTCTAAGGAACTGAGCTGTTAGAGACACGCATACAAACAAGCATAAGAAGAATTTGACCACACGGAAAGTCAGGGAGGCTAGAAAGCAGACCTAATAATTTAAAGGCAGAGAGCTAGAACTGTTTAGTGTCAGGAGCAAACATTCAGCTCAGGTGCCTTTGTGTTATAGAATAGGGGGAAAAATATTTGTCACAAAAATGCTGAGTTTTTAAACATGTAATTTAAAAAATATAATGCAACTATAAACATATTCATTCTATTCAGTTTTAAAGTTCTATATTCATATTTCATATGCTCGGCTTAAGGAAGTTAATGTATGCATATTCAGTTACTTTTAAAAATTAGAAAATTATGTGATACAATTTTGAAATACTTTCATGAAATTTGATTAAAGAAAAAGTAGGCTGAGCACAGTGGCTCATGCCCGTAATCCCAGCACTTTGGGAGGCCGAGGTGGGTGGATCATGAGGTCAGGAGTTCAAGACTAGCCTCCTGACCAAGATGGTGAAACCCTATCTCTAAAAAAAAAAGAAAGAAAAAGTAGGGAACATAAAGGCTAGTGTTCATTATAACATTTACTCGTGTGGAATCTTCCATTTTATAATAAGAAATAAGATTAATGTTTCTGAATCTGTTTGTTTTTAATGTCAAGCAGAAAAGTATAATAAGGTGTTTAAATTTTAAACTTATGAACCTCTCGTATTGTTCTAAATTATTCCAGAAATGCAAGGTACATAGCATATAAATATATAACTGTAAAACTATAAGACATAATTATTATATGTAATATATAACTATTATAAGTATGTTATATCTAATATAATTACATTCTATATTATATAGACATAGTATACTTATATTTACAATATTAATATATTCATGTTATATATCCTGATATTGACATATTGATATTTAAAATATATAACTATAAAAGTATAATAGTTTCTAAATTTTTAACTTCTAGAATCTCATATTCTAAATTACCTCAGTAATGCAAGGTGCATAATACATGCAAACATATTTTCACATTAATTTTTTTAATGAAAGGAACCAATATGTTGATATTGGTTACATCTGGTTGATTATAGGAAATTTATATTTCATAATGAGCATGTACTATTCTTTTAAATAACAAAATAATAATTTGTAGGAGTGTGGATGCTTGCATGTCTGTGTGGAGATTGGTTGCTAAGACCTAATAGTTTTGTCTTTGGTTATAAATCAATAGTCTTGGACACCTAAAAAATCTAGGATAAGAGTAAAGAAAGAGGTTTCTCATTTTTGCTTTTAGAAAACCTCCCCAGATTGCAAACCCGATAACTATCAATAGCTTCTACCTCTTGAATTCCAGCGATTCTCCGGCTGTAGCCTCCCAAGTAGCTGGGACTATAGATACAAGGCACCACATCCAGCTAATTTTTTGTATTTTTAGTAGAGACAGGGTTGCACCACATTGACTAGGCTGGTCTCGAACTCCAGGCCTCAGCTGATATGCCTGCCTCAGCCTCCCAAAGTGTTGGGATTACAGGCATGAGCCACTACACCCAGCCTATCAATAGTATTATAATATAAAGTGTGAAGAAAAGGAATTTACTACTTACTGGCTTATTTTATTTAACTGGTATAACCCCAGTATAGATTTTACTGGCTCATGTATTTGTTTGCCACTTTCTAAGTTACAAATTTATAGTACAACCTAGTCTCCTGAATCCTTTTTGAAATAAAGTAGTGAAGGAGTTAATAAATAAATTGGCAATCTTGGTTTCACCACGTATAGTAAATATTTCTATATCTAGTCCCCCAATAATCTTTAGGCCAATTCCAAGCAAGAAATAATAAAAATTGAGATGATGAAAATTATAAAAATCAGTTAGTGCCAGGTGACCAAAATTCACTCCAATTTCAGGTAGGTCAGAACATTTATTCACCTAGTATTCTTAGTTCCTTTGTTGGTTGATTAGTTGGTTTCAGCAGTTTTTTAAATTAACTTTCATTATTCTGAATATTATTTTAATGTCTTACAGTTGGTGATGGAATATTGCTTAGGCTCAGCCTCTGATTTATTAGAAGGTAAGAAAGAAGGAACCATACTCTCCTTTCTGCTTTACTTTGATCAGAATGTTATCTACCACCATACTAAAGAGTAGTTTGGGCAGTCTAATTGAATAATGGCCTGGACTTTAGGGTTGTGTGGATAAGCTATGCACACTTCATCTCTTCAATGCCAGTGAAAGTGTCTGAGTGTTGTTAGCAGTCTTCTTGCTGTTTTAGTTCATGACCCATCCAGGGCAGGTACTACCAAAATGTTTGGCTAATGTGATATGGTATGTGTAGCCAAAAACATATTCATGGGTATATGTGAAAGAGAGGTGGATATTCTCATATTATATTGATATTAAACTCTTTCAGAAATCTTGACTGACCCGGTTCCTCTCTACACATGCTGCTATAACCAGAGGCTGTGTTAAAAATTTACATTAAAAAAATATCTTGAGCCAGGCATGGAGGCTCACACCTGTAATACCAGCTACTGTCCAAAAACAGCCTAACCAACATGGACAAACCCCATCTCTATGAAAAATACAAAATTAGCCAGGTGTGGTGGCACATGCCTGTAATCCCAGCTACTTGGGAGGCTGAGGCAGGAGAATCGCTTGAACCCAGGAGGCGGAGGTTGCAGTGAGCCGAGACTGTGCCATTGCACTCCAGCCTAGGCAATGAGCGAAACTCCATCTCAAAAATAAAAAATAAAGATACCAGCTACTTAGGAGTCTGAGATAGGAGGATCACTTGAGCCCAGAAGTTCAAGGCTGCAGTGAGCTTTGATCGCAACACTGCACTCCAGCCTGGGTAACAGAATGAGACACCTGTCTCAAAAAAAAAAAATTAAATCACTGTTGATTTCTTTTGTTTGTTTGTTTGTTTCGACACAACTGTTGATTTCTGAATAGAAATTGCTTATTAGCTGCTTTCACAAATAATGAAAATCTGTAGTTTGAAGGAGTAATTAAAGATGGCTTTGTGGCAGGGGAGAACAATGTAACCTAGAATACTCCAGACATTTAAAATGTTGGAAGGGACTGGTTAATTTGGACCTAGTTAATTGGAATCAGTGTGGCTTAGCTTGCAGCTGACAAGTAAATTAACTGCATCATTTAAGGAATATCAGGCTTTTTTTGTTTTGTTTTTGTTTTGAAGGCTCATTCGTGTTTATGTGCTCGGGTTTCCTGTTACCTGATCACTTATTCTCTTCTATAGAAGATCTGTATCCTATATATTTAGGTGAATGTGGTCCCAAATTGTCATGTGAGAAAGTATGTAACTCAGTCTGGTATGGTTGTATAAAATAATAAAATGAGGAATGAAACTGATCATCTGCCGACTTTTATTTTTTCCTTCCTCAGTTCATAAAAAGCCACTTCAGGAAGTGGAGATCGCTGCCATTACTCATGGAGCCTTGCATGGACTAGCCTACCTACATTCTCATGCATTGATTCACAGGTAAGATAAGAGACCAGTTATATTTCACTTCAGTTACAGGACTGTCTATTCCAGGAACCTTGAAAATTAGTGCATACTCCAGTTTTTAGGTTGGCTAAACATTCATGGTAAGCAAATAGATTGCTGCTTCTGGATATAAGGAGTAAAGTTGCCAGAATTTAGCTTCTATCTCTTATTCTTTCCTATGTGTCCAGAATTATAACATCTTTGTTCAGTAGGTAACTGTTCTCCAGGCTGAGTGTTATAGGGAAATTTGAAAAAGGGCCCAGCAATCTTTAGATACTGTGTCATGAAGAAAAGAAATTTAACCTTCCTTGAATATATTTATCTCTTAGCAGAGTTATTATCCCTTTCCTATTATAAATAACAAGCTAGTCTTATATAAATATATGCTATTTTATAACTTTGAAATATTTCGCATTTTTATAGTTCATATGGATACTTAGGAAGATATTATCTTTACTGTATTATGGCAGGTGAAGAGACCAGGCTCAGAAAGACTTAACTTGCCGAGAGTTTCACAGAATTTAAGTAATGTATTAAGGATTGAAACTCAACTTTCTTGACTCCTATTCTAGGGCTTTTTTCTACCTTGTATTTTCTCTAGCACAACACCACTCTCCTCCCTGCAACCTCCCTCCCTCCATTAACTTCTAGAGATGTTAATGGAAAGATGTTACCAATCTTTCCTTTGCTCAATAATGAACTTTTAGTGCAGGTACATTAATGAATGGGGAGAGGAGTGAAATTTTAGGTAGATATAAAGAATCTGAGATGGCTCACAAATGAAAGAAAACTGGCATTTACTAGGAAGAAGTGAAACTATTAGGTCACGGTTCCTCTTCTGCTCCTGTTTTAATCACCCCAGCGTAGCCATGACCACTTATGGGTACCACAAAAGCAGAACTTCCTCAAGATAGGCAGACCAAAATCCTGCTGAGAATTAAATACTGATTAAATAAAATTATCATAATGTCTATGGATCTGACAACTTTTTAAAAATATATGTCTTTGGTACCAAGGTGTTAATACTGCTGCCAACTTGTTTGTGATGATTTTGCCTGCTTGCATTTAATGCCACAGTTCAGTTTTTTGGTGCCATTATTACCTTAATCTGCACATTAACTTAATGTTTTAGTCTGTATTATACTTTATCTTCTTTAGTATGTAAAATAATTTGCTGAAGAGACAAAAAATTTATAAAGAATGTTTTTTAAATTTAAAATAAATACATTTCATATTTTTATTATTTCAATTTAAAAGATAGTTCATTCTCTTAACTGAAGATAGGTAAAGAAAATATATTTTTCTGTTGTGAAGAAAAATAAATTATGCATTTTTTTTTAGTTCTGTCTGCCAATGCCTAATGTCACCATGAGGAAGGAAACTGAATTTTCAAGGGAAGTTTTTCTAAAAGTTATTTTGAAGTATTTGAACCTTACCATTTCCAGCTTGACATAAATTTTCCTCATCTTCTCTGTTTTATCTTTTCACTGACCATCAACTTCCAATTCATGGTTTCTAGTGCTCATTATGCCTCATGCCTTTTTTAAAAAGAATAAGGAATACATCCACACCTTCTCATTCTAAGTTACCATACTGAAGAGTGAATTTTTAAATTATATTTTTAAAACCTTTTGCTCTATAATTCATCTACCAGCTTTAGTAGTAACCACATGCAATTCTTTGTAGTAATACAATAGAAATGCCATTTCCTAACCCCTAATCCGTGTTTGTTTTGGTCTTTCAGGGTCTTCTTTTTACTGTACAGAGTTATTTTTAAAATAACACCTTCTATATAACATGTACCTCAAATGCCTTAGCGTTGCAGTTACAATTAAAGGCAGAGAGAAAGGGTCACAGGCAAGAAAGAAAAGGTATGTGTGTAGTTGAGGTTTATTGGTAGGTATTCAATACAGAATTGTTTAGGCTCCAAAAATGTCACATAATTTGTAAAAGCAGTAAAAGCAGTTACAATTGGCACCAATTTTCTCAGCACAGGGAAAACTATTGATAACTAGATTTGGTCTTTAAAAATATGCTTTTATAAGGGTAGCAGCTGAATAGTTTTCCTTGTCTGCCATGTCTGCCTTTTTTCTCATTGTATTCCCTCCCTCTGAAGAAAGCTCTACCTTTAAGTAATTACTGTGACCTACCTGCAAGTACACCCAGGAATCTGGGCCCCCTTAGAACATGCAGTAATTACTAAATCTCCTTCTGGCTATCTGAGCAAGGTTGTTTTTTTTTTTAAAATAAACTTTTTGTCTTATTAATTGCATGCTCTGACCTATTCCATAATCGAAATTGAAAAGTAATTTTCTAACCCTTTTATTTTTTTCTATAGGGATATTAAAGCAGGAAATATTCTTCTAACAGAGCCAGGTCAGGTGAAACTAGCTGATTTTGGATCTGCCTCAATGGCTTCTCCTGCCAACTCCTTCGTGGGCACACCTTACTGGTATGTAGAATTAGGAAGTATGACATAGTTTTATATTTATGCATACATGAACTCATGGTACTAGTTTGGCTTGGTTTTGTGACATTGTCTTACCAATGTCCCTCAAAACGAGATTTTATTCGAGAAGGATAGAAAACCCACTGGCATAAAAAGAAACACTCTGGCTTAGTATAAAATTTACAGTGACTTTAAATTGTGCAATTAAGGTTGGTGTCACTGTGTAAACTGAGCAGGATTATCAACTCGCTGACCAGCTCAGGTTTTCGATTTCATTTGCCGTTTCTTTTGAACTTTTCTCTTGAGGCAAAGCCTCCACGTAAGGACAGGGCAGCTTCTTTTGCCTGACTAGCCAACAAGCAGAAATGGTACCTTTCAGTGAAAGAAATCCAAGTTCTTGTCCTTGTTGAGTTCTCTGACATGTTACCTAGTTTGTCGGTCTGGCTCAGAGTTTTTCACCATAATTTTTTCCGGATTCTTTTCCTTCCTTTCATAGGCACATTGGAATTTCATTTTGCCTTACAAAATGACTTAGATCTCTGCAAAATTACTTGCCTACTAAAAAAAATCAGCTAGTCTTTGAAATTTTTTCTATCACCAAATAACATTTACCAAGCAACTGATTACACATCATAATAGAGCACAGTTCTTTTCAAAGCATATTAAATGGATAGGGCCCCTGCCCTCCTAATGAAGTTGCATTATGGACAAACAAGTAAAGTAACATCCATTACCAAAACCTGGGTTTTGTTTTGTTTTTTTTTTTGTAAGTTTTAGTATCTTTGGAACAGCTGATTATATCACTTGATATGGTTCCATAAAGTTATTTTTCATGTTGTTTAATTAGTTTAAAAGAATATAGCCAGATGTGGTGGCGCATGCCTGTAATTCTAGCTACTTGGGAGGCTGAGGCATGAGAATCACTTGAGCCCGGAAGGCAGAGGCTACAGTGAGCCAAGATGGCACCCCTGCACCCCAGCCTGGGCTACAAAGTGAGAATCTGTCTCAAAAAAAAAAAAAAAAAGTATTTCCTGCTTTATTTAATTACTTTAAACAATGTGAAAAATTGAAAAATACTTTTTGGAACTATGTAAAGCAATATAATCAGCTGTTCCAAAGTAATTATTTATTTAGGTATTTTATGTATATTAATTCTTTACAAATTTCTGTAAAGTTGTTATGAGAATTCTCTCCATTTTACAGGTGAAGAAACTGATGTACAGATAGGTTAAATAACTTACCTAAGATCAAACTGATAGTAAGGAGTGGAGCCAGTCTTTATGGAAAATAATGTATTGTGTCATGTAAATCACCAAGTAGATTATATTTTGAATAGTGTTTTTCAAAATTATTTGTGTAAGGAGATAATACCTATATCAGGTAAAATTTCAGAATACCCTTAAGAAGAGCTATTTCATTCAATTACTTTACTGGGGAAATTTTGTTTTTAATCTACAACTTAAATTTTGTACCTTATGTTTGGTAGGATGGCTCCAGAGGTGATCTTAGCTATGGATGAAGGACAATATGATGGAAAAGTTGATATTTGGTCACTTGGTATCACTTGTATTGAATTGGGTGAGTAAAGAGTTGTTTTCGTTGTATTTTTTAAAATTGTATTTTGCAGATGAATTTTCATTGTATTTTTAAGAATCACTTCTTATGATTAGGAGTTATTCATCTGGCTATTTAATGAATTACTGGTATATGTGTGCTAGGCAATATGAGTTTATTATATTTTTTTATGCTCTTTCATAACAGAAGATCGCTTTCTCTCTGCTACATTTTCATGTTGTTATTATTATTATTATTATTATTATTATTATTTTTGAGACAGAGTCTTAATCTATCAGGCTACAGTGCAGTGGTGTGATGTCGGCTCATTGCAACCTCCGCCTCCCAGGTTCAAGTAATTCTCCTGCTTTAGCCTACTGAGTACCTGGGATTATAGGCACCTGCCACCATGCCTGGCTAATTTTTGTATTTTTTTAAATAGAGACCGAGTTTTTCTGTGTTGGTCAGGCTGGTCTCAAATTGCTGACCTCAAGAGATCTGCCTGCCTTGACCTCCCAAAGCTCTGGAATTACAGGTGTGAGACACCATGCCCAGCCTCATGTTATTAATTTAATTAAAAGAGTTGAAGCAGATATGGCAGTTAACAAATAGAATACAAAATAGTACGTAGTAATATATGAAAAATATCCATTCTCCATTCTATGAATGACATATATATGTCCTACCTTTATGGGAGTTTCCATTACCTTAATTTATACTCCAGCTTGTATTAGGGAGATCTGAAAAAGTAATAGAAAGTTCATCAGGGATCTGATTCTAAAACTGTATTTGACCCATGTAGAGCACAACTGTGAAGAAAACTTTGTGTCAGAAGATACCTCAGCCATGAAGTTATTCCCCAAATATTGTTACAGTTATCTAAAATTGTCTAAAGTGCCATAGAATCTCTCCTTGGGTTGTATATTTTGAACTTTAATATATCTTAAATTTAACCTCTATCTAGTGGTATACTGGTAAACTTAACAGATGAATCTCCTATGGAGAGGGAAAAAGGCCTTGATTTGTAGCTTTGCCAATTTCCATGGTGTAAATACTCCTGCTATAGCCAGTGCTCTTCACTCAAGGTGAAACTAGGGAAAGATGCACACAATGGTCTTTCCAAAGCCAGTATGAGCCAGCTACAGCATAATACTGCCTTTATCTAGATATTTTCATCAATTTTAAATAAAAAATGTTAAACTTTTAAAAAATCAGTTTTTTAAAAAGTCATAGAACCAAAATTAGCTAAAACAACTTTGAAGAAATAGAATTTGGACAGAAGAATCACTGCCCCAAATCTATACCATAATCATTAAATCCATATGGTATTGGTGCAGGGAAAGACTAGTATCTAGTAGAACAGACTAGGAAACTATAGTATGAGTCAGATTTTGGTAAAAGACAGAAAAGCCATTACAGATCAATGGGGAAAAGATGGCTCATTTCATAAATAATACTGAGAAATTTGTTAATTATATGATAAAACTGGATTCCTAGCTATATCATACACAAAAATAAATTTCAGATTGGTTAAATGCCCAAAAGTAAAAAGCAAAACTTTAAAACATTTAGGAGAAGCCCCAGTGCCTCAGTTTCCTCATCTGTAAAATAGAAATAATGATAGTACCCACTTTGTGGGGTTGTTATGAAGACTATTAATTAACATCTATAATGTGCTTAGAACATGGCCTGGCATATAATAAGCACTGTGTGGCAGGCACAGTGGTTCACACCTGTAATCCCAGCACTTTGGGAGGCTGAGGTGGGCAGAACACCTGAGGTTGGGAGTTCAAGACCAGCCTGACCAACATGGAATAACCTCGTCTCTACTAAAAATAAAAAAATTAGCCAGGCATGGTGGGGCATGCGTGTAATCCCAGCTACTTGGGAGGCTGAGGCAGGAGAATTGCTTGAACCTGAGAGACAGAGGTTGTGGTGAGCCGAGATCGTGCCACTGCACTCCAACCTGGGCAACAAGAACAAAACTCCACCTCAACAACAACAACAACAAAGCCCAAACAACCAGTAGAAAAATGGGTAAGGGCTATGATTAAGTGAAGCTGAGGTAGGAGAATCACCTGAACCCAGAAGTCAAGGCTGCAGTGAGCCATGATCACTCCACTCCACTCTAACCTGGGTGATGGCAGTAAGAACCTGTCTCAAATAAACATAAAAAGAATATCATTAAGCAATTCATTGAAGAGGAAACCTAAATGGACAACAAACATCCAAAGATACTCAGCCTTGTTAGTAATCAGAAAAATGCAATTTGAAACAATTTGACATTTATGAGATTGGCAAGAGTGTCAAGTCTGTGAATAATAATTTTGGAGAAGCTGCTAAGGAAACAATAACTCCGTATGTGTACACACTGGAAAATGTGTGCAAGGGTGCAATTGCTTTTCTAGTAGCCAGAAAAGGTAGAAATAGCCTCAATTTTTGTCCCAAAGAATGTATAAATAAATTATGGAATACTGTATAACAGCTAAGAATGAACTGGTTCTACATGTATCATCATGGATAAATCTCAAAATCATAATATTGAATATTTAATGAACAAATAAATTTACAAAAGCACAGGTACAGTATGATGCCAGTTATGAAAATTTTATAAGTTCTTTTATATATTATTAAAACTATATAGTGGCCAGGCACAGTGGCTCACGCCTTTAATCCCAGCACTTTGGGAGGCCAAGGCAGGTGGATCACCTGAGGTCAAGAGTTTGAGATCAGCCTGACCAACATGGCGAAACCCCATCTCCACTAAAAATACAAAAATTAGCCAGACGTGGTGGTGCATGCCTGTAATCCCAGCTACTTGGGAGGCTGAGACAGAAGAACTGCTTGAACCCGGAAGGCAGAGGTTGCAGTGACCCAGGATTGTACCATTGCCCTCCACCCTGGGAAACAACAGTTAAACTCCATCACAAAAAAAAAAAAAAAAAAAAAAGAGGTACATCTTTACTAATAAAACATAACACAGTTGTAAAGATATAATTCTAGAACGGTAAACTTTCTGGAGAAAGGAAGGCAAATAGAGCTTTATCTACTTTCTTTTTTTGTTTTTGTTTTTTTTTTGAGACAGAGTCTTGCAGTGTCACCCAGGCTATAGTTCAGTGGCGTGCTCTCGGCTCACTGCAATCTCCGCCTCCTGGGTTCAAGCAATTCTCCTGCCCCAGCCTCCCAAGTAGCTGGAACTACAGGCGTGCACCACCACTGCCCAGCTAATTTTTTTGTATTTTTTTATTAGAGACAGGGTTTCACCATGTTGACCAGGATGATCTTGATCTCCTGACATCATGATCCGCCCGCCTTGGCCTCCCAAAGTGCTGGGATTGCAGGCGTGAGCCACCATGTCAGGCCTACTTTCTTATTTTTTTTAGGAGAAAAAGAATCTGAAACAAATATGACAAGATTATAATAAATCTAAGTGATAGATGTCTGTTATAATATTCTGTAAAATTTTACATATTCTAAATATTGAATAATTCAACTTTTCAAAAATTAGAAATAAATATACAGTCCTTTGGGGGGGAAAACTACTCTGTGCATAGCATAGAGTTAGCAGCATGGAGTAAGTTTTAGAATTAAACACCCTGGATGTGAATCTTGGCTTTACCAGCACTTAGCTGGCAGGACAACCCTATATGGCTGCAACATAACTCCATCAGGCATTCACATAGTCTAGGATGCAAATGATACCTCCTCGAGCTATGTAACATGTTGATTCTAGCTGTGTGAAATCAGATGATTTTGTTAACTTCCCTAATCCTCAGTTTCTCATCTAAGTAAAAATAACAATGCATATATCATAGATTTCTACAGGCTTCAATAAGATAACTTACGTAAAGTATTTAACTAACATAGTGCCTGGCATATAGCAAGTGCTCAGTAAGAGCTAATTGTATTCATATATAGGATTATTTTTTGGTTTTTGTAACTTATATTTTAGGCCATGTAAAATTATGCTACTTTTAGAGGTCATAGTACCTTTAGAGGTCATAGTAACTCTAAAGGATCATAACTGAGGAGTTGCTACTATGATCTTATGAGTAAAATATAAAATAAGTAACATTTTATTAAAATAAACCAAATTTTATTTATAACACTGAGACCATAGTAGCAACTCCTCAGTTACGACCCTTTAAGAGAATGTGCCACCTGCATTGAACTTTACAGTTAGTACCTGCTCATGGTTTTAACAAGATTTTTTCTTACCAAAATCTTTCTGAAATGTGACATGGATTCTACCCTTTCCAATCTTCTTCAATGAAACAAACTACGTATACCCTTTTATGATGATTTGAGATCATCAGCACATCAGATTTTGTACTGTGTAGATGTAAATGACTCAGATGTCAACAGTAATTAACACTGGACACAGGTACAGATCCCAGGAGATACCTTAGTATTTCCTCTCGTAAGACAGCCGCATATGTACTTTATGATTTTACATTCTTATAAATATGAATTGAAATATGTATAACTACATGCTCTCTATATCAGCCTAACTTTGATTGCATTTTATAAAGAAATGATTTACTGAATTAAAGGACAAAGTAGACTTCTCCCAAATTGTCCGATTTTCCAAAACAGCTATTTCTGCAAATTGATAGGTGATAGTATCAAATTGTGCCAAAGGGCATAGACTTTGCAGTCAGATGAACTTCAGTTCTTATTCTGCTTCTGCCATTTTGTGGTTTTCTGACTTTGGTCAAATTATTTCCAAGTCTGTAAAATCTTTTTTTTTTTTTTTTTGAGATGGAGTCACACTCTGTTGCCAGGCTGAAACACAGTGGCCCAATCTCGGCTCACTGCAACCTTCGCCTCGCAAGTTCAAGCAATTCTCCGACCTCAGCCTCCTGAGTAGCCGGGACTACAGGCACACACCACCACGCCCAGCTAAATTTTTGTATTTTTAGTAAAGACAGGGTTTCACCATGTTGGCCAGGATGGTCTCCAACTCTTGACCTCATGATCCAGCTGCCTGAGCCTCGACCTCCCAAAGTTCTAGGATTACTAGTGTGAGCCACCACGCCTGCCTTTTTTTTTCTTTTTTCTTTTTCTTTCCTTTTCTTCTTTTTTTTTTTTTTGAGAGAGAATCTCACTCTGTCACCCAGACTGGAGTGCAGTGCCACACTCTTGGCTCACTGCAGCCTCTGCCTTCCAGGTTCAAGAGATTCTTGTGCCTCAGCCTCCCAAGTCGCTGGAATTCAGACATGGGCCATCACGCCCAGTAATTTTTATATTTTTAGTAGAGACAGGGTTTTGCCATATTGTCCAGGCTGGTCTCAAACTTCTGGGCTCAAGTACACCACCCCCCTCTGCCTCCCAAAGTGCTCAGATTACAAGGGTAAGCTGCCACACCTGGCCTCAACTATGTAAAATTAACATAATAAGATTTTCTGCCATGTGGTGATTGGATTAGATGAAAATATGGATTTAAAGTGCTTCTTATTGCATCTGGTATATAGCATGTGCTCAGCAAATGTTAAGCATTATCATAATAATCCTGGGTTATAGGGCATTTCATCCAGATTTTTAATCTACATTTTAACATCTCTCTCTCTTTTTTTTTTTTTTTTCTTTTTTTTGAGAATAGTGTCTTGCTCTGTTGCCCAGGCTGGAGTGCAGTGGTGCAACCTCGGCCCACTGCAACCTCTGCCTCCCAGTTCAAGCAATTCTCCTGCCTCAGCCTCTCGAATAGTTGAGACTACAGGCACCTGCCACCAAGTCTGGCTAATTTTTGTATTTTCAGTAGAGATAGAGTTTCACCATGTTGATCAGGCTCGTCTCAAACTCCTGGCCTCAAATGATCCACCCACCTCGGCCTCCCAAAGTGTTGGGATTACAAGCTCGAGCCACTGTGCCCAGCCCATTTTAACATCTCTTTAACACTAGGAGGCAACATGGAAAAATGCACTGAAACTTGACATTGCTGAGAGAGTAAATGATGTTAAATGTTCTCACAACAACAAAAAACAGTAACTATATGAGGCGATGGACAGGTTAATTGTGATTATCACTTCACAGTGTATATGAACATCAAAACATCACAGTGCACATCTTAAATACATACAATTTTGTCAAAAACAAGGAAATAAATGTTAGGGGGAGGGCAGTTTCACTCTTGTTGCCCAGGCTGTAGTGCAATGGTGCAATCCTGGCTCTCAGCAACCTCCACTTCCTGGGTTCAAGCGATTCTCCTGCCTCAGCCTCCCAAGTAGCTGGAATTACAGGCATGTGCCACCACACCCCGCTAATTTTGTATTTTTTTATTAGAGACAAGGTTTCCCCATGTTGATCAGGCTGGTCTTGAACTCCCGACCTCAGGTGATCCACCCACCTCAGCCTCCCAAAGTGCTGAGATTACAGGTGTGAGCCACCGTGCCCAGCTGCAAATAAATTTTTTAAAGTAGGAAGTATTTTATAGGCAACAGCCTCTTATAATTGGCAGCATTTTTTCTATGTTATACATATTATAAAATAGTGGTGAATATTAAATAGCAGTACACCTTACTGTCAATGACATCTCAGATTCAAAGAAATGTAATAGTAGATGCTCGGTAAATATTCACAAAATAAAATTATTACCAAGGACATTTAACTTCTCAGCATCAGCAATTACTTAAAAATTGTTATATCCCTAATGTAGTAAGTCATACAGGTACCTCTTTGACAGCCTTACTATACATTTTAATCTCCCTAGCATTAATACTGTTAATGGACAAGTAATAAAAGGATATTTTTTTACATGCAAGATGAAGGTTAAACTGTTTTAGATACACCCTAAGGAATGATTTTTCTATTTTTTTGTATGTTTGGGGTATAATGAAATTGTAGCCATTAATACAGATAGTATACTTTTAAGTTGTACTTTTCTTCTTTCTTTTTTTTTTTTTTTAAGATGGAGTCTTACTCTTGTCACCCAGGCTGGAGTGCAGTGTTACAATCTTGACTCACTGCAACCTCCACCTCCTGAACTGAAGCGATTCTCCTGCCTCAGCCTCCCAAGTAGCTGGGATTACAGGCACCCACCACCACATCTAGCTAATTTTTGTATTTTTAGTAGAGATGGAGTTCCACCATGTTAGCCAGGCTGGTCTCCACCTTCTGACCTCTGGTGATCCGCCTGCCTTGGCCTCCCAAACTGCTGGGATTACGGGCGTGAGCCACCGCACCTGGCCTAAGTTGTACTTTTAATATCGAAATTACATGGGAAGTTGTGGATAGTCCTGTCTTTTATTAAGATATCTATCTCTTACATAATAGCTTGTTATCCCTTTTTTTATTGTATCTATCTCGTCTATAATAGTGTATATATTTTTAAAACACCCTAATCTAGAAGTTGAATTGCTGAGATGGCATCAGAAAGCAGGATGATGATAATGTTACTGGCACTGTCCCTCTTTCCTAAAGATCAAACTCCTACCACTCCTAAGTGGTTAAGCCTGTTTTTTAGAAATAATCTTTTGCTAAATTGATCTCCTGTTGAAAGAACTAGTTAAAACTCTTGAAGGTTGAAGTCATACAGTCACCAAATACTTTATTTTTCCGGATTATATTTAGGAAAAGTTAATCTTGGTTCTCTTCTGTTTAAACTACAGGCATTTAGTTCACCAGCAAAAGTTATGGTAGAAACTGGCAAACAGTCCATCGACATTTTTCAGGGAATGGATTGTGTCCAGAAATAAGTTCTCTAGGAAAAATCAAAATACAAACATAAATGTTATAGTTTCTCTGCCTGGAATTTTCTTCTTCTACATTAGCCCCTTACAGTTTATCTGTTAATAAATGAATACTGTGATCATTTTGGGGAAGAAGGGGTTATAGTTAGTCTTCTAAAGCTTTTTCTTTTCATTTTGAAATACTAGTACTATTTATCTGAAAATGTACAGAGTTATTGAAGAGGTACCATGGCCTAGTAAAAAGAACACAGGCCTTGAGTCTCATAGGATTGGGTTGAAATTTCAGTGTAAACACTATGTGACTTGGTTTCATTATTTAGCCTAGCTGAGCCTCAGTTTCTTCAGATGGGAAATTGGAAAAATAACACCTATCTTGCCAAGCTATTGTGAGAATTATGAATAACATATATAACATGCCTAAGGCAGTGAGTGCCTAGCATATAGTAGGAATTCAATAAATGGTACCAATTATTTTATTATCATTAGTTATTATGGTTATCAAGCATATTTGTTAATAAGAAACCTTATGGGCTGGGTGCGGTGGCTCACACCTGTAATTCCAGCACTATAGGAGACCAAAGTGGGCAGCTCACTTGAGGTCAGGAGTTCTGCAGCAGCCTGGCCAACATGGCAAAACCCTGTCTCTATTAAAAATACAAAAGTTAGTCAGGTGTGGTGGCACACACCTGTAGTCCCAGCTACTTGAGAGGCTGAGGCACGAGAATTGCTTGAAAACAGGAGGCAGAGGTTGCAGTGAGCTAAGATTGCACCTCTGCACTCCTGCCTGGGTGACAAAGCAAGACTCTGTCTCAAAAAAAGAAAAAAAAGAAAAAAAAAAGAAAGCTTATGCCTTTTCAGGTTGTGTTTATCTAAAGATAGGCCTATTCTTTGATTTTTCTTAGTAAAATTAAGCCCTATAGACACTCTTGGTTTATTTCATTTTGTTTTTTAAATTTTTTTATTTCAATAGCTTTTGGAGTACAGGTGGTTCTTGGTTACATGGATGAATTATATAGTGCACCTGTCACCTAAGTAGTATACATTTTACCCAATACATAGTCTTTTATCTCACACCTCCTTCTACCCTTCCTCTTCTGAGTCTCCAAATTCCATTACATTACTCTGAATGCCTTTGCGTATTTGTAGCTTAGCTCCACTTATAAGTGAGAACATAATGGTGTTTGGTTTTCCAATCCTGAGTTACTTCTCTTAGAATAATGGCCTCCAGCTCATTCAAGTTACTCCAAAAGATATTATTTCATTACTTTTTCTGTATGAGTAGTACTCCATGGTGTATATATACCATATTTTCTTTATTTACTCATTAGTCAGCGGACACTTAAGTTGATTCCGTTATCTTTCCAATTGTGAATTAGCAATAAACATACATGTAGTTACTCTTATATGTAGGTACTACTTATATGTAGTATAAGCTTTACCAAGCAGAGCAATATCCAGAAACTTGATTGAACTGATCTTCCTGAACCTTGATCTTACATAACAGAGATAGATCATACACAAAAACTTGATCATTGTCTCTAAGTTAAAGGAAAACTACTGTTTTTTTCTTTTAATGTAGTTAGCTCAGCATTTTTATGCTTCTACCTTTTTCCTTTCATTTAAGAATGTATTTCATATCACAAGGTAACTTCAAAAGCACTCCCAATTCCTGTTCTGCTGCATATGTAGAAGAAGCTCTATTCAAACTACTATATTTGGCCAGGCACGATGGCTCACACCTGTAATCCCAGCACTTTGGGAGGCCAAGGCAGGTGGATCACCTAAAGTCAGGAGTTTGAGATCAGCCTGGCCAACATGGAGAAACTCCATCTCCACTAAAAATATAAAAATTAACTGGGCATGGTGGCAATCACCTGTAATCCCAGCTACTCGGGAGGCTGAGGCAAGCGAATCTCTTGGACCTGGGAGGCGGATGTTGCAGTGAGCCCAGATCATGCCACTGCACTCCAGCCTGGGCAACAGAGGAGACTCTGTCTCAAAAAAAAAAAAAGATAAAAGAAAAAACAAACTACTATATTGTACAATAAGTACTGACAAACTTTCTGTGAAGGAACAGATAATAAGCATTTTAGGCTTTGGAGGCCATTCAGTGTCTGTCGTAACTACTCAACTTTACCACTGGAACATGAAAGCAGTCATAGACAATACATTAATGAACAGGCATGACTGTGTTCCAGTAAACTTACAAAAGCAGGCTGAGAGCTGAATTTGGACCATGGGCCATAGTTTGCCAGCCCTTGCTCTGTAGTATTCTGGCTCAGCAGTGAGCCTTGTCACCATTGCTCAGAAGATTTATGTATTACATCTAGCAAAGACTTGAACATAGATGAGATCACTTGAAGCTAATACTCAAAGAATGCTTCCCAGACCATAGAGCTGTCCTATGAGTAGAGTACCTTTAGCCATGTGTTTCTCTATTAGAGTTATTTCTTCTACCATCATATGGTCAGCCATTTTTCCTGCTTGTTCATGGGAAGAATGCTTGCTACTCACAGGCCTTCTCACTCCTGCTTCAAATCCAAGCTACTGCCTTTTATTGCATTGAGTTTTGTTTTTGTTTTTATTCTTTCATCCTTTTCTTTTTAAATTTGTTTTTTCTTTCTTTAGTCTCCTTTCCCTGCTGTTTTGCTGTTGCACCTATGCAACTCAGTGTTCTGAGAAGCTTGGACTTTTTTTTAACTTTTTGCCAGTAAGTGGGAGGGTTCTAGTCCTTCTATTTTATTTATTTATTTATTTATTTTAAAAAGAATGAAAGAGAGAAAGAGGAAGAGATTTTAGAAAAAGAGAGAAAAGGAGAAAGAAAGAAACAGCAAAAGAAAGAAAAAAGAATGAAAGAAAGAAAGAGGAAGAGATTTTAGAAAAAGAGAAAAGGAGAAAGAAAGCAAAAGAAAGAAAAAAAGAGTGAAAGAGAGAAAGAAAGAGGAAGAGAAAGAGGGAGAGAGAATGGGATTCTTGTT